>JAWWMW010000967.1:120730-134771 GCA_035048345.1 Echeveria elegans
TTTTATATTTATGAAAATCAATATAAATAAATATGAAATGCTAAACTACAGAAATTACCGACCACGTGGTCGCAAAGGAAATTTTGGTGCCAAACTCTGCGACCACGTGGTCGCAAACTAGCTGCGCCATATTTTACCGCCAAATTTACCGACCACATGGTCGCAATTTGGACTGTAAAAATTTCCGCGAAAAGTTCCCTCCAATATTAGCGTCCATATTCTCAATTGCGACCAAGTGGTCGCAAAGTGGCGACCAATATGTAGTGGTCGCTAATAGGTGGTCGCTAATGACGCAGATTGGTGTAGTGAAATAAGAGTAGACTCTGAAATAGCTAGTTTGTGTTTGATATCAATCGGTGATGATGCAGGCTTACAATCTGACATTCCATGGTCACTAAGAATATTTAAGACATATTTGCGCTGGTTAACAAAAATGCCAGAAGAGTTTCTAGCAACTTCCAAGCCCAAGAAGAACTGAAGATTTCCCAGGTCTTTGATACTAAACTGATCATGGATGTATTCTTTAATCTTTTGCAATAAGACAACAGATGACCCAGCCAAGACAATATCATCCACGTACACAAGCAGAACTGCCACATCTGATCCTTGTTTTATAGTAAACATGGAGTGATCCTGCTCACTTTGAGTGAAGCCATACTTGATTATAGAAACACTGAATTTATCAAACCACTGTCTAGGAGCTTGCTTCAAGCCATAGAGACTTTTCTTTAATTTACAGACCATTCCAGACTTCCTCTCTTTAGAATAAAAACCTTGAGGAATTTTCATATAAACTTCTTCATCGAGATCACCATGCAAGAAGGCATTGTTAACATCCAACTGAAATAAAAACCATCCACGAGCAGCAGCCACGGCAAGGAGACAACGGACAGATGTCATTTTTACTACAGGGGCAAAGGTATCCTGATAGTCAACTCCTTCAACCTGAGTAAAACCTTTGGCAACAAGGCGAGCTTTGTAACGTTCTACTGAACCATCCGACTTGAGTTTTATTTTATACACCCATCTGCAGTCAACAAGAGTTTTACCTTGTGGCAAGGTTGTTAAATCCCAAGTCTGATTATCTTCAAGGGCTCTAATTTCTTTGTTCATGGCCGCTGTCCACAGAGGGTCACAACAAGCTTGAATGTATGAGTGTGGTTCGACAATCAGATCAACTTTAGCAAGAAAATGGATAAACCTAGGAGAACAGCGATCATACTTATAAACTTAGACATCTGATGTGGGCTGGTCAAGGTAGTAGAGCCTACAACATAATCATCAAGATGTTTAGGTGTATAACGAACCCTTGAGGAGCGCCGCAACAACGGGATATTGTCAACCTCAACATTATTGTCAACAGGATCAGAGGGCAATGATGTGTTCTCAACGGGATGGTCAATAGATGCCTCTGCTAGTCTATCATCATCAAACTGTGTTAAAGGGAAATCACTGAGTCCAGGCTTGTCCTTTAACAAAAGATCACTCTGAATAGAAACTTGCTTCTGAAAAGGAAAACAAGTTTCAACAAATTTCACATCTCTGCTTATGAAAATTCTTCTTGTCTCTAAACAGAAAACTTTATAACCTTTCATTCCAAAGGGGTAACCCACGAAGATGCACTTCGAAGCACGAGGGTCAAACTTGTCTCTCCCAACCTTAACTGTATTTGCATAACACAAACAACCGAAAACCCGTAGATTACTGAAATTAGGAATCACACCAAAAAGAAGCTCAAAAGGAGTTTTACCATCCAACATGACAGAAGGCGTTCTGTTGATTAAATAAGTCGCCATGAGAACACATTCCCCCCAGAAGTTCTTTGGAACACTGGAATTAAACCTGAGCGATCTAGCAACCTCCAAAATATGGCGGTGCTTCCTTTCTACCCTTCCATTTTGTTGAGGTGTGTAGCTACATGATCTTTGATGAATACAACCCTGTTGGCTCAGAAAAGTACTCAAATCACTACTGAGAAACTCTCCCCCATTGTCAGTTCTAATGACTTTGACCTTTCTCTGAAATGGAGTGTCAACAAACCTGAAGAACTTCACAAGAATGTATGAAACTTCTGATTTATTCTTCATTAGATACGTCCAAGTGCTTCTCGAGTGATCATCAAGTATGGTGAGAAAATAGCTCGCACCTGAAATGCTAGTGACATCAAAAGGCCCCCAAACATCACAGTGAATAAGGTCAAATATACCTTGAGACTCACTCTTACTTAAACTAAAACTCTGTCTTGTCTGCTTGGCCAAAGGACAGACGCTACATTCAACGACATCATTGTTCTTGAACTTAACATAGGGAGACAAGAGTTTTTGCATTGAAGAGATGGACATGTGACCCATCCTTTCATGCCATAATTTCAGGGAAACAGCAGCATTACATGCATGCTGCACTATTACTGGTTGATTTGGTTCTCTCAAGACTTCCTTTTCTCCAACAGTAAAGACCCTCAGTGGTCTGTCCAGTCTTCATTAAGACCTTAGATCGATGGTCCTGAATGACACATCCTAAACTTGAGAACGACACTGTGCATCTAGAATCCACAATTAATTTGCTTACTGATATCAAATTCAACTTGAAACTGGGAACAAATAAAACATTCTTCAGAACCAAATGTTCACCCAAAACACAATCACCAGCTAGGGAAACAGCAACACTATCTCCATTTGGGAGAGAAACTCTGCAAACCTTGTTCAACTCACGGATATTCACTAAAAGGCTTTTATCAGAAGTAAAATGATTAGTAGCTCCACTATCCACAATCCAGCAGTTATTCCCAAAATTATAAATGGCGCAAACACACGTACCTGCAATATCATCTCCCCCATTATCCTGCAATCCAGCCATTGTATCTCCAGTTCAACTCCACATGTGGAGACTTCCCAGCAAGCAATAATAACTCAAAACCAACTCAAACAATAAAACCAAAGGCTTAAACTAAGAGTCTTAAACCAACTCAAACACCGCAGCTTCCAACGCTGAACAAATACCAATCTGTCCAAGTTCCACCGCAGCCAACAAACATGGGGCTTCTACTTTCTTCCGTGGCCAGACCTAGCCAAATCTGGAAAAGGATATTGCCCAGAATTAGATAGCAATAAGAATCAGCAAGTAGACACCAAGCTGCTCTCCCTTCACCAAAACCATAGCAGCGGAAAACAAACAAACCAATAAACTGAGCTAAACCGGAGTTGCAGAGACACAGATCAGATCGGAGTGATTTCGTAGTCCCAAACATACAAGAAAAACAAACGGAGCTAAACCCGCTCTTGATACCATGTGAAACTGACAACCAAAACTGGTGAAAAGCGGACAGTGCCACTGTCGAAGGAACGGAGCTCAGATTGCTGGCTGATGTATCTTATTGAAAACAGTAAGAATGCAATACAATATAACCTAGCATAATTACAGTACCTAGCCCTGAGATTACATATTTACATTACGTCCCTAAAAGAACAAGAAATGACATAACCGACCACAAAACATAAGCATTAACAACTTGCATTCCCATTCTTCTTTATTCCAACAAGATTCATGTTCATAAATTCCGACAACAATAACTCAATCAGGTTAGGCAAAACATGGAGCACATCAAAAGTTCCATTACTTTATTTATGACGAAAAACTAAATTCATAATCCAAATAAATAAGACGATTATCCCAATGTATAGATTCATTTAGAAGCTAGTAAACCAATGCAAGCTCAAGAAGTGAGTAAATATTCACGGAAACACATGTAACTATGTAAGCAAGTTTAATTACTATGAATCCAGATTCCAAAAAAAAAACACACTAAACTCCGCCTGCCAAGATCCTTAGTGTGTTGTTTTATTTACTTATTTGTACTGATGGGAATGGAGAAATTAAGATGCTATTATTTATTGTAGATACTCATAGAAGAGAAGGCGAATAATGATGCTGTTGATAAGGATGAGAGATAGATTCAGAATGGGGTGATATAGGTCTCAATTTGGATGCGCCTGGTCTTGGGATCTTCGATGCTCTCTTCGCCAGTTTTCTATGATCTTAGTTACTGTGCTACTTTATCGATAGTATTTTCTGTTGGCTAAGCAGAGTTGACAATGTTTATTGAAATGATGTTTACAGTTTTCTACTCCCTCCGTCCCATTATATAGATCATATTTGAAGTTTGACACGATTTTTAAGAAAATTGTATTACGTGAGGTAAAAGTAGGAAAGAGAATGAGTCGATAGTGAATAGATTGGAGAGAGTGTAAATGTGAGTGAAAAAATTTCTATTTAAGGAAAAGTGACTTATATTTTGGAACGACTAAAAAGGAAATGAGAACTATATAATGAGACGGAGGGAGTATGATATTAGTTAATTGCTCATATCATGTTTGTATCACAACTATGTTTTCTGTTGCACCAAACCAATCAATGTTGTTACGACCTGTGAACATGATGCACAATAGTCATGGTACTTACGTAGATACTATGCAAATCAAAATTTTATCACACAAAAAATTAACTCATGTGACTATATTTTGAGTTATTATCGAGGTGTTTTGAATTTTTATTCAAATTAAATATGTATGTTGTATTCGCCGCGCACAAGTAAACTGTGCATTAAGTACTAGTATTAATTAATTCCATGCAAAATTCATACATACCCCTCGCGGCGTCGCCCTTCTTCTTCTCCTCCTCTTCTCGCTTTGCTTTCCTTAGCCAGAAATCAATCAATTAATTAAACTAACAAAGTCCGAATGTTTTTGTTAAGGTGCTCCATGTTTTGTGACTAATGTACTTTGTTTTTTTTTTATGTGCCGGCGATTATCTGAGTCACAGTAATAATTTTTTGGGGTGTAGAATTTGGATAAATCTGGTAGGTTTCAAGAGATTTTTCATGAGTTCGGGGAATATCATGTCTTCCAAATTGGCCATGTCTGAAGATGGATCTGGCAAAGGATATGGTTTTGTTCAGTTTGAAACTCAGGTTGCTGATGATGCATCTATTAAGGCATTGAATGGAAAGAACATTGAAGGAAAGAACATGTAATGAACTTTCAACTTTTACTTTAATCATGTTGTAATTTTTATTAATTTTCTTTTCTGCACTCCGTAACAAATCTTACTGTAATACAAAACAGATATGTGGCAGCCTAAACCCTAGCCCAGACAATGCAAGACATGCCGCTGAAGCTGTGAATGGCTTCCAACTTGGTATAGCTAGTCTCTAATTCTTTATAACACTGCTCTTGCGGAACCTTTATCAGTCTGTTCATAAATGGATTCCTATCAGTATATACTTGTTTCCTAAAGACTCAACTTAGTGCAATTTAATTTGTTAACAGCATGGACAAATCAGAGGAAGGATAAACGGAAATGTTTCTTTCCAAGGTCCTGCTCAGCTAAGGGAACATCATAACTCCCAGGTTTGGTTTCTCAAGAAGAAAAACTTTCCGAGATTCTATGGTTGCTACATTCTCTGTCTACCTTGAGTTGAAGTTTATTGAGGCTTTAAGCCCCGTTTGGTTGCGAAAAAAGAAGAAGAGAGGAAATGAAAAATTAAAAAATAAATTGAGTGAAAATGACATTTTTGTTTGATTGTAAGGAAAAAAATATAAAAAATTAGCAAAATGATATCATTTTTTTCATGAAAAAATTAATTTTCATTTATTTTTTTTCTCATTTTTTTCTGCAACCAAACGGAGCCTAAATATTCAGAAATTTGCTAAAACGAATGTAATTAATTATTTCTTCAGTATTATTAATCCGAGTTTTCGGTTGCCTTGCTTAGTCAACACTCACTACTGGGCCAGTGGAAAGCCTAACTTTCATGGGCCGATTCAAGTATCGTCCAAACCCTAACAAACTGCAACCCTATAAAATCCTTCGGTTCTCCGTAACGTGAACGGAGTCTATCTTTTCCCATCTTCTATTTTTTTCGTTTTACGGTTTTAGTACGTATTTTGCATCGTTGCTATGATTCTCTCTGCTGCAAAACTCCATAGCAGGAATCGAGATTACGATCCGATGCCACATCAAGAGATACCTCTGGACATGTATTTTCCATTTCTCCAATGGATCATTACTCTTTCTCGTAGGTAAAACATGCCTCTTTCAATTTTCTAATTTGCGTTGATCTGCTCCGTGATATGATTCATTTTGCTTTAACCACACTGAATTGATATTGAAGTAGTTAGTCGATATGTGTTCTTTTAAGTTTCAGATCGGACCGGTTTTACTCGATCCGCTTATTGCGACTGTATGACGCTTTGGTTTGATCGTGTACGATGGAGACCAGTTGATGCGTTTCTGATCGTGTGCGGTTGAATTTGAGACGATGGATGTGTTAAGCGGATTGAGTTCTAGTCTGGTGTGAAGAAACTTTTGCTCACGTTTTGATTTTATCTGCTTCTCTTATGTGTACAAATAATGGCCCTTTTTCTGAGAGCAAATTTATCAATTTATTTATTTTTGAATTTCTATCGGAATTTAAGTTTTTTTTTTTCACCTAGTGTTTTTTCTAAGCCATTTTATGAACGTCGTTTTGCTGCGAATATGGCTTTTGCTCATGTTGTGTTATTTTACAAATTTGTCATTATTTTTTGACCTATATATCTATATTCATAAAAAATTAGTAAAAAGATGTTTACTCAAACTTACTCCCTCCGTCCCAAAATGATGGTTACACTTTTACTGATGACACAATATTTAAGAAACTTGTAAAAAGTTGATTGATTGGTACTTTTTGTTTAAAGAGAGAGTGTTTGTGTGAGAAAATTAAGTGATTTGATTGATAATAAATGATGAATGATTGTAAAAGGTAAAATAATAAATGAAGAGAGAGAATGCATGGAGTAATATTCCATTTTAGAAAGTGTAAGCTTTATTTTGGGACACCCAAATAGGAAAGTGTTGGACAGAGGTAGTAAATTTTCAGTCTTAACCATTTCTCCATCAGTAATCACAGATATGTTATTAAAATTTATTAAATAAAAATTATAATATTAAAATTTTTAAAAATAATTAAAAAATAAAATTTAAAATATTAAAAATTAAGCGCGCAGCTAGTTATATTTATATATAATCATGGCCACAATTTCAAATATTAATTTTTCATTTCACCCATACCTCTAATTTTAAATTTTATTCTATATAAACTATGTGCGCTCTTTTATGAGTTTTGCAATTCATGCATAGCGATTTTTGATATGCCCCGGCTTTTAAGTTTTCAAGTCTAGTTTTACACAAAAATTAAAAGTAGAGTGGAAAACATTGGTAAGTTTGAAAGTAATCGAATGGAAACAAGTGAAAAAAATTGAATTTCTAAGAGATTTAGTAGTCGAGACGAGAATAGTTGTATTTAAATTTGAATATTCAAGTTGGAGACATCGGAATCGAAAGACATCTGTTTCTTGACCGGTGGATCGCTAGTTTTCAATAATAAGAAAATTTTGAATACCATAAATAATTGCAATTGAAAATTGTGACATTAAGGTTTCGTTTGGTTGCGGGAAAAAAGTAAGAAAAATAAAATCTAAAGAAAAGGATTTTTTGCATAAGAAAGTTGTAAGAAAAATTTGATCTCATTTTGTCTATTTTTTCATTTTTTTTCTTACAACCAAACACGCATTTCATTTTCACTTGAAATTTTTCTTTAATTTTTTCTTTCCTTTATCTCCCAACCAAACGGGCCTAACGAAAGTGAAAAGAGAAATAATTTTCATCTAAGGCTACACTTGGATTTACGTATTACAAATGAATAAAATATGTTTGTGGTACATGTTGGAAGTCCGGAGTGTGGTTTCGATGAACAAGAAAGTATGTGTGTCGAATTTTAACTGCTACAACTCTCAGTGAAATCACTCTATTTTAAGAATATGAACTCACCCGAACTGAAGAATTGTTGTAAAAAATGTATATTACTTTGATACTGGAGCAGCTGCAACCCCAGAGGCTTGGAAGATTGTGTCAAATAGCTTGCCAGCTAGAACAGCATTTGCAGCATCTGAAGGATGATATGCGTCCCAGAAGACGTAGTCCCTTCTGTCCATGCATAGCTTTGTATTCGGGAGGCATAACCCACTAACAGTAGAATCTACATTGCAGCAAGAGGTGTTTGCGACCTTGAATCCTGGTTGGACAAATTGTTAATGCAGGTATTGTATACTTTGAGAAGGAAGTTTGGTCTGATAATGATGATCTTACCATATGCTGTGGGATTTGAAATGAGATCATACACTGCTGCATATGTGTCTGCAAATATGAAATCTGCATCAGGGAGTTTCCCATTGAGTTTGGAGGTGAGTTTTTGAACCTCGGTGTTGAAGGCCATGACCCAGTTGTTCAGTTGTATTAGACACTCTCCTGTCTTTGATTTCACTCTTTGCGACGGAATGCATCCCAAAGGACCGATACCATGGAATACAATCTTTCTTGCCCCCAGTCTATGCAACTCCTTCACAACCGAAAACAAAAAAAAAAGTTAATTTGGTAGCATGTACCGAGGTTTTCTTGAAGGAGCAGGATTTAAGGAGTCTATTCTTACTGAAAGTTGCTGCTCGAGTGTATTGACCAGTAGCTCGACAAATCTTTCATGTGTTAGTTTTTTTCCGGATGCAAGGAATAACAGGTAGTTGTTTACGTAATCATTGCTTCCTGAAAGTATATGAGCTGCATGAGATAGTTACTGATGCTACATACTCTTGCGGAATGTGAAGCAGCAGATGATTAGTCTTAGTCCTTACCCATCCCAATGAAAAACACAGCCTTATTTACCAAGGCTGTAGCTGCATTTTCTCCGATTTTCTTGGTTATAGCTTCCATTGTCTTTGAAAAATTTCTGATCTGATCATCGAACGTTAGTCTCTGCACCTGCAAGTTTGTATTGGATATGAAGTGTGGTACTTTTTGACATATGACAAGGTATTGAGCAGATGGGTTTTTTACAAAGTAAACTCCAGTGGTGTTGAGTATCCCTGCTCCTCCAGATGCGTAATTAACTCCTTCAAGGATTTTATCGTCCATAGGGGACAAGGAAAGATATGGCGGAGGAGGGGGGATCCCCAGCTTCTCAGCTGCATGCGTAAAGCGTCACAGCTTTAGAAATCAAGATCATTCTATCGGAAGAATCAAGTTCAAGATTGAGGTATATCAAAAGATTAACTTACATATGATGTCTCCAATAGTCCTTCCATTCGTAAATCTCCCGGTGGCCTTTCCACCAGGATAATCGATTCCATACCATGGAAAGTTGGATTTTGCCAATGCTTTTTGCAGATAATTGTTGTTCCCAACCTCAGAAAGCGAGTCGCCGAACACAAAGGTTACAGTCTTGGACCCAGCTGCCATAGTCCCAGCCTCCATGGCCGCCAAAGTTAGCAAGATTATTGCCATCCGGACTCCCAACTTCGCCGCCATTTTATCCGTTGTAAACTGCTACTTGATGTTTTGCAACTGCAGTGGAATGTGTCTAGCGATTTAGGAACTTAAGCTGGTAGATCACAACAGCATCGCGAAATGTATTTATAGAAGAATGCCGTAGTGCTGACATATTTGGTGATTTCCAGATTAACGGACGCACTCAGAACGAGAGTGGGGAGAGCAGGTTAGATTGGTGTAGTTCTGCTCAGGCTGATGAGAAAACTAGAGATTGTGAATTGAGAAAGTTGTAACTGAAAACTCAAGTCTGTTGGCCAACTTCAAAGCTGCCCTTGTTAATCTTAAGACATTGGTAAACACATTGTTTGTTGGCTAACAGTTTTGGCTTCTGCCGCCGTTACACCATTAATTTTTTTTATCTGGCAATGGTGCCAACTTGTCATTTGTTTTTTGTTTTTAGGTATTGGATAGGGGTGAAAAAATATATGAATTAAAATTATTTATGTTAGTCAACTCATATTTTCGACATCTATATATATAACAGAATAGAAGTTGGTGTTGATTGGATCATCAATTCGAAATAATTACAAAAATATCATTTGATCGAATTTAACCACACGGGGTCAGTCCGACCCATTAAAAATTAAAATATTAAAAATTAAAAGTTTAAATTTACACACAACACACGGGCTCGACCCATTACAAATTAAAAATTAGAAGTTTTAAATTACACAGACCACACGAGCCTAAAAATTGGTCGATCGAGTCTCGTCCGTATTTGACCGGTTCGATTACGCATTCGGAATGACGTATTCCGTCGGGACGACGGGCGGTACGCTATATATATATGGACAAGTGGTGATCCGATCGTCTTGACGGGAATTGTATCTCTATTAAATTTAAATTTTTATATTTTATTTTTAATTTTTGATTTTTAATTTTTAATTCCGACGGATATGCATCGTCCCGAATGTGCAATAAAAATGGTCAAACACGGGCGTGATTCAATCGACAAATTTTTGGATCCGTGTGGTTTAATAATTAAATTAGAAAAGGTCAGGTCGGATCCGGTCGTGTGTTGTGTGTAAATTTTTAATTTTTTTTATTTTAAAATTTAAAATTTTAATGTCGATGTAGAAGAAGAAGAGGGCGATGACTGTGAAGATGCCATTGATCCACTTGATGACAAGGCTATTTTGGTAAGTAGTTATATTTGTTAAAATTTGAAATTCAGTATTCAGAACTACCAAACACTGACATTATTAAAAATAATGAGTTACTCTACTAAACACTGACATTATTTTCTACTCGTTAACAGGAGAAAACGTGTTATTGTAATCGAGGAACAAAATAGAGGGATGCAAGAGATCATGACCTCCTCAAAACCTACCCGTCCAGAACGCAACCTAGAGATGTCGGCCATAAAAAGCTAAGGGTTTCATGGAGGAAGGTGAGGTCATGTTTGGATCAGGAGCTGAAGTCGATCTTTGATTCACAGGTATCTCATTTTAATATCCCGGTGTACCATGATAACACGCCACCCGATACAAAATTCAACATCTTTTATCCTCATCTCGTTGACAAAAACAAGGCTCCAACTCCAACACATGCATCATAAAGTTTGAGGCAGGCCCTCCATATGAAGACACTATAAGCATTGTTTCTAATTTACTTTTCTTTTCATCAACCATCTCTTTATGTCCGAACTCTCACTTTTGGTGCCTCTCTATCCAGGCATTCAGAATTGTCAGCAAAGAGCGGAAGCACTCGCATAAAAAAATGATATAAGTGCACGTTCGAACGTGGCATTCTTCATGTTTACTTCAACTTCAAGCGCCATCGCTACAGAAGATGAAAAAAAAACAGCCAAACAATGCTCTCTTCTTTTACATGTTTCCCCATCAACAATGCCATTAAATACCGTTTTCTACACGACAAATGTACTCTTTGTAGATGACAACTACAAGCTGCAAGCAATCTTTATTTTTAATTCAAACCATAAAAATCCTTGTGAAACCAAAGTAAGCATCTAATTCCAACACAATAACTGCAGAGGCTTTCGGAGTTGGAATTTATCACTTTTGCATATTCTATCACCTTCATAAGCAAAAGCATCCACTTAAAAACTTACAATTCCCCCCTCACAAAACCCCTTCCTATGTTTGAAATTCTTTTATTCTTGGCTCTGCAAGTTTTGTATAAAGCACAACTTTCATGTTCCAGATTGTTTTTGTCCACACCGAACATGGCCTAATGTTGTTAAGTCTGTGCATCTTATCATAGATTCGGTCTTCTGAACTCGACAAGTTATTTAGAATCAAGGCTTCTGCCTTTGAGTTTTGTTGGTCCAGAAGTCAAATTCGATGTTATATTTCACACTGTAATCTGCTGTATACCTCCTCAAGTCTGCACTAACAATTTTCCACATTCACGCCAAAGAAATTTTTGTGTCATATTCAATCACTAGAAAAAGACTTCATCCCATGAACATGTTCCTTCACCCAATCGGCAGAGAAATGTCTTCCATAACTCTTGACATCTCCCTTGTTGGTCTTTATGGCGGCCATCTTCGACTTCAACTGATGACTTTCTTCAACGGGTTTCTTCGTTAAAGATTTCATATGGGTCGTTGTTTCTGGACTTGAAGTTGAACACTCACCCTCGATTGCTATTCTATCGAGTTCGTAAATCAAGTCTAATTGCCGCAATGCCTGCTCTCCACCACTTCCCACAGCCAAGTGATCGAAATCATCTTTCTGTTTCAACTGTCGCCTTAAGAACGCATTTGCCCACTGGAATTGTACCAGTTTAACTCCTTCGGTTGAGAATTCCTCTTGTAACTTTTCTAGCTCATTTCTAGTTTGCCTGCACTCAGCCATTGCAATGATCTCATTTTCATGCTACAAAATATAAACTCAACGTCAAGCAGTGTTCGAGTTCGAGTCAGCTAAAATCATACATTTGAGTTTTTTTTTTGCGGTACCTTGAGAGTCAAGGATGCCTCAGCCACCTCCAACTTTTCGGAAAGCTCCATCTTTTCCCTTCTCAACTCATCAACCACACCTTGAATTTCACTAATTTCCTCAGCCATTTTGTTCACAACATAAGTACCTTTTTCAACCTCGTCGCAACTTCTCTTGATCATACCCTCCAACTCCCGAATCTTCAACTTTTGCGCTCCATTTACCCGAATCCCCTCCTTGCATTTCTTGTAGTACTTCTTCTCCTTCTTTTTAAGCCTACAATTTTCTAGTTTCAAATTTTCAACTTGCTGAAATAAGTCCATACCATAAATTTCCAAGTCCTGCATTCTCCTAACTTCGGATTCTATAGAAGAAACCTCCTTCTCCAAGTATTCGCCTCGCACCATTTCCAACTGCAACAAGTGCTTAATCTCAAACACCATCATTTCACGCTCTTTCATACTCTGATATCTCTCGAAACGACCCTCTACCTCCTCTTTCTTCACCTGAAGCTCATTGATTCGGTCAACCAGGCCTAATATCACTTTATTCCGCGCCTCGTCGGTTATGTCTATCTCTTTATCCGTTGATTCTACGCTATGATCATCCTCATCTAAAACCTCCACGGACGACGACTTCCTAACGCAGAATAAAGCAGCCAAGGCAGCTACGGCCAACGACACTCCGGCCTTAATCAGCAACTGACCATAAACCTCCGATCTTCCGGTCCCATCAGCCATTAAAACATTTCATGGGTGCACAAAATCAAACACCTCTTACAGAAATTTGTATCTGACTCAGATTTTCAAGTCAAAAACAATAATATTAAGCTGATGATGGTTGTTGGTGTCTGGTTTTGAAATAGTGCAAGAAGGATTCTTCTTTGTTATATATGGTTTGTTTTATATTTGTCTTTTGGGACTTGTGGAGAGGTTAAGGTTGTTCCTTACTTTGCTTTTTGACTAGGCAAATTATAAACAATGTACTTATAAGAGTATGTTTTGCATTTTGTGCTCTTCCAACATTTGCTTCTGTGCTTTGGAATCTAAATTCCATTCTCTCTTTTTCATTTAATTTGAAACTTCTATTGTCACTTATTTGAATGGGAATAAATTAATATACAATAATCTTGTAATCAGCAGATTAAACCATTTAGCACGCTGGCATTACCAGTTTTAGGACAAAAAAAGTAAGATAAATATGGTGGAAAAAGTGGCATTCTCAAGAATATAAATGTCATGGAACAGGACGGTCATTTTAGTTGGACAAAACCACCGGTTGGATTCTACAAAATAAATTGTGATGCTTCTTTCTGTCAGGAGAATAAGATCGCCTATATTGTTGCTGTCTGTAGAGATTAGAAAGGGGTCATTATTGGTTTTCAATCGGATAGTATTGACAATTGCCCGTCAGTTGCCGAAGCAGAGTTTAAGGCGATAATGTTGTCTTTTAAGCTAGCAGTTCAGAAGGGTTTAAACCGGGTGGTTTTTGAGACTGATTCTACGACAACTATTAATATCCTTTACGGGAAGCAGTCTGAAACAAGGCTTTTAAATGATTTGACTTCCTTCTGCTTGACGTTATTGGCTCGAATGCGATACTGGAAAGTTTGTGTTATTCGTCGTGAGGCAAACGCTCTTACTAATTTCGCTGCTTCAAAAGTGGCGTCTTCTCGTCTGATTTGGCAAAGATTGGATGCTTGTCCTTGGTGGTCTAAGGAT
>JAWWMW010000971.1:0-23142 GCA_035048345.1 Echeveria elegans
ATATATCGAAAAAGGGAGAACGTTATAGCACTCGTAAAGTGAAAAAGAAAATTAGATTGAAGAAAATAACAAGAACAGAAATGCACGCATTAAGACTTTATAAAACAGAAGCAAAACGTAATGGACATGTACAAAAGCCAAAAGGTAAATAGATAATATCGTTAAAGCCGTTAATGGCGGTTGGTGCCTGTCACGTGAGATACCATTCCATGTGTTTATGGGCGGCACGAATCATATTTAGGATTATGTCATTATTATTGATTGTTTATAATCTTATCCTATTTTTCAGACACATTACTTAACCATTCGTGGCTGAAATATCTGCTGATAAATGTATATAAACTACAGCTAATTAGCATATATTTTATATTTTTACAGTACTAAATTTGTTTATACGAAATTCGAAAAAATTTCAAGACTATAAACTTTGATGATAATTCTTTGTCATATAACAACATTTTAAGGGGAAATCAAACTTTGCTCGTGAAGTTCATGAATAGTCTAATGAATATGAATATGTGCAAGTGAAGAAATATTTTAAGTCGTGTGAAATAAGAGAAAATGATTAACAAATAATTAATATTTTAGGTCGCCTCATTATATGATGAAATGACTAGCTAGCTTATGTTAGATGTAAAATCATGACTCACAAATTTGAGTTTTGAGTCAAAATGAAGTCATATATGTTTATAAACTAACTGAAATTCAAAGTAATTGATTTAAAATATTTTAATTTCTGAATTGATTGGAATTTAAGATTCAAATTGGTTTTTTTACTTTCTTTTAAAAACAAGTTGTATGAGTAATAAATATTGCTCATTACAATATACTCATTCATACTAAATCGGACATTTACATTGCTAACTATTTGGTAACATCTTGCCCCACGACCACGTGCTCCAACAACAGATACAATTCGATCGCACTCCACATTCACATCTCTCATGAACAAGATTAAGGCATCCACAATGGGTGGATGGCTGCGCCATGACGAGATGAAGGAAGAAGAAGTCACACTTAAAAAGTACCATATTGAGGGAGCACACTTGCAGGTGTGTGGCAGTTGGCTCATAGAATCAAATCCGTTCTGATCATGTTAGGTCGCAACTCGCGAGGACGCGACCAAGACATTATGCAAATTATGCCGGGGAGATTGTAACAGAGCGACACGTGGCGAATTGAGGCTGTTGGCCAGTTTTAAACTGAATCAATTTTCATACACATGAAAAAGGAATCATACAGTAATACGTACTTAAATAAAGTACTTAAAACCTCTCCTCTTCTGAAAAACATCAACCGTCACCTTCCCTCTTCGGGGTGGAGGAAAATCTCTCCTCCACGGAGGGTGGCTCACCTCTACCCTAGGATTTCTGTAGCTAGCCTTCGTTTTTCTTTCCACATGTATTTCTCCCTAATAGTAGAGGTATTTTATTTCTCTCTAAGTTCATGTTTATGAGAGGTTGTTATTTCTCCATAAGTTCATACTTATGGGAGGTTGTTATTTTCTCTCTAAGTTCATGCTTATGAGAGGTTGTTATTTATTATTTTCTCGTAGTTATTTTGTGCCGTTTCGATGGTCCTCCTGTGCTTATGCTTTCCGGTGATGACCCCTGCGCCTATTCCGCACGACGCGCCTCTGAAGCTATTGTCATCCTCGCTGGCCGTAGATAAGGACGAGGAGCGGTGGTGCTCGCACTCCATGGCTTTCATGCTGGTCCGTTCGACTTGGTTGCGATATTTGCTGCCGCGTTTTGGGTGGCTTATCTCTTGGTGGTTTTGGTGCTTCACCGACTCCGGTGATGACGCTTCTGCTATCATCGGTGTCGCCGATGGAGTCGCAACGGGTCCCGAGCTCCGACGTCTGGTGTGACATAGAGTCGTTTGGGCCGCAGAGTAGTCATTTGGGGGGAGTTGCTTCATGCGTTACAGTTTTCCAGCGCCGGTGGGGTTGCTGCCACGGTGGGTCGGCGTCGTATGGGCTGGTGCAGAAGAAGTGAAGCTGCACCGTCGCTGCTTCATCCCTGGGAAGGAGGAAAGTCAGCGGCCTTTTCGGTATTTGCATTTATGCGCATTTATGGTTATGGGTATTTGTTTTGGGCAAGGTCTTTTGGGTATTTGAAAAACACATGTTCTTTTGCATGCTGTTTTTATTATTTGGGTATTGGTGGTCTAATATGACCTGTGCTTTATTTGTATTTTAGGTGCTAGAGTATTGATATCTAGACAAGAATTTGTACCCGTATTACCCATTATCGAAAGAAAAAATACAGTATAAAAAAGATTCCACGTACCATAAAGCTTGGATAGTGCCGCCACTGATTATTATTATTCTTTGAGTGTCGATTGCTAAATGGATGTTTCATGACAAAGGCATGTCCCATGAGAGCTTTATGCGAGCCGGATATTAGGAATTTTTTTAATAGGAAATTATTTAAATGGACAACCAATTAAAGTGAAAAACAAAGAATATTTTTCTAGATTTGATACGATGAATCTAATTATTGAGGCCGTCATGCCAAAATCTTTTATAATCAAGTGAAATGTTTGAATCTTAGGGTGCGCGGCCATTCTGAGTTGGTGTGACAATATGCAACATCCAGGTCTCAAATGCTCTTAACCCTTCGTTTGGTTGTACGAAATTGGAGTGAATTTTTATTGGGAGAATATTTAAAGAAAAGTCTTTTTTCTATATCAAAAATTGAGTGGAAATTTTGCATTAAATTATTTAATAATGTTTCATTTCCCTTAAACAACCAAAAAACACACTATTTCTTTTTTCCTTTAAATCTTTGTAACTAAATATTTTGTACCGCTGCAAGTGAGTAATGTTTTTTTAATAATAGATTACACATTGTGTATAATTTTTAGTACAAGATCATATCATCTAGTACAGTTCCTATTATAATCAAGCACAAGGTCGCAAGCAGACTTCCCTACCCACTTCCAATCCATCTAAAAACACTTCATGCACGATAACCATTTCTCTTGACACCAGAATCATCTACGTTAACCATCGTTCATGAATGTGAGGAAAGAACCTGCCACAACAACTACAATACAAGACAACTTTCACCCCAGAGAACGGGAAGAATGACAAGCTTCTACGCCCCGAGAGACAAGAAGAATGAAAGGTCTCCTCGCGAAGGCGGGAGGAATAAAAATCTCTAACAATGGAGAAAGAAAAAAAGAAATGTGGATTGATGAATGCGAAAGATTGAAGCACAGATCTAAGATTTCATGACCCAATCCTTACCAACATACCACCGTTCTGTTGGCTCAAGTCAGTAATGCTGAAATTACTTTTTGAACTTGACATTCTACCGCTATAGTAGGACTTGTAAATCAGTCAATAGGTCACTTTGTAATTGAAGTCGTAAACAGCTAAGCACACACTACGTTGTTAACCCACTTCAGCAAACAGCCTACCGTGGAGAGCCTAGCTTAGTAGAGTCAATCTTATTAATAACTTGATTCGTACAAGGTTCTTTTATGCATGCACTAGCAACCTCTACGAAATCTCTAACAACTTGACTTCTACCTATGCTACTCTTCACTCAAGTAAAAAAACTAGTTTCAGTTTAGTACTTCACGTCTTCAAACCAATCATACACGGCCAGCTAACTGATCACACACATCTAGGAACGATCTCGTGTAATCCTCTCTCGAAGATAGTATTTAATGTATAAGACTTGCGTGCATAAAAATTTGAACCCAAGCTTATGAAATCGTTAATGAACCTGCAGACTTTGATGTTTATTAATTATACCAATCACCAAGTCTTGAGAATCCTTCTGATATTCTTCTTTGAATTAGGTAACCAATGATGTATATTTCATATTCCACGTAGAAATAATAAGCCGACTTCATGTTTCCAAACTTGAGTCGGTTTAAGCAATTTCCTAATTTGAATCTCCTTTGATTTCCTTTTCTTTGACGAATATCTAACTCACTAGCATCACATTATTCGAAAGAAGTCCATCACACTCCACTTGCACGAGAAGAATAAACAAACTTCACACCAAAACAAGAGTAACCCACATAGTCCATACATAGGGGAGACAAATGAAAAGCTTCTTTCCAAATTTTGAGGAGAATAATGCTACTTCCAAGAGTCAATCTATTACCTCTTGGGTTAAAAAGGATGGTTCAAGTTTCATCCAAAAAGCCATCAATTGTTTTTTGAATTTCATCATCTCTTTGTCATAGTGTGCCTTTTTTTTTCAACTTATACCTGAATAGCGATAAACTCTTAAACTGTATTTTGTAGCCTTCGAAAGCTCGATATCATCTTTTATTTTGTCCGTCAATATATGTTATCTGATGTTATAGAAACCCAAAAAAAGAGAGTCTAAAATTAAAACAAAAGGTGATAACATCATACCAGAGATTCATAAACCAGCCAAACAAACCAACACATTTTTTGTCAAATAAATGTAATGGATAAGATACCAGACAAACTCAACTCACTCGTTTAACCCATTTATCCTCGCCGCTCACATATTCCTTATCATTACCTCATCCACATTATTAATTTTGTGCCACTAATTAATTACTCCAAAATCCAATTGCAAATTGCAAATTGCTAGCGGCCTTATCTACTCTAAAACTTCAAACTAGTCACCTCAATTAATTAAATAAATAAATATTACCTTAATTTAAAATTATTGTCTCCAACACTTTCTCAACACTAATTTATAAAAATAAACTGTCTCTTTTTTTTAAGTGTCACAAAATATAATTTTTATCTTCTTAAATAAATTTGTTCTACTCTTACATTTATCCTCTCTCTCATTTATTACCTATTTTTACCTTATATAATTTTTTAAAAATTTATGCACAAATCCAAATAAGCAATATATAATGGAATGTGCGGAGTATTAAAACTTCCACGTCAGCACCGAACTCTCTTTCTTCCCCCACATTTTGGCATTGTTTACTTTTCGTCCGGCTCCACAGTCCACTCGGCTCTGCTCGACTTGGCTTCCAATTCCAACGTATAAGAATTAATATATATTCCAACGTTAATTTATATTTTTTATAATTTAATGTATGATTAACAGTTTAATGAATTTTAGTTTAATAATTAAATAAACCATTATATATACAACCTGGCAGTACGCGTTTTCAGAGGCAAGCAAAGAAAGTGTGTTTTAGAGAGAGGATTCAAAATTCAAGTTCGATTTCAAACTTCCGTCTCTGACCACCATCGAATCAGATCCTGAAACCTCTAACGCTGTAGAATCGTTCCGGTGAAAGTTTTGAAATGATGGAGGATTTGTCATCGCCGGTTATGGACGAGTACGAGAAGCTCGTTAGCAGAATGAATACTCCAAGGTCGTTCATTTCACTATCAACTTGCAGTTTCCGACTTTGATTTTCTGTTTTTTTTTCTAGGGTTTTTTAATTTTATTTATTTGGTACTATCAGATTTTTTTTTAATTTGAAATTTGTGAAAACTTGTTCTTACAAGGAAATTGGATTATAGCGTCTTTTCAGATGTCGGCGAGGCATCTTGACCTTTCCGAGTTGAAATGAAACCCTAGATAAAATATTTCCCTTTTCTTGTCCCAAGTCAATAGAAGAGTTGAATTAGTTTTTGTTTATTAATTTTCCTTAATTTTGAAGTTTCCTGAAACTGGTTGCTAGAGACTTTTCTTTTCTTTTCTTTTCTTTGAATTTTCAATTTCAGATTTTTTTATTGCTACTAACATGTCTCATTTGACTGGTTCAGAGTTGTGATTGAGAATACTGTCTGCCCCAGTGCGACGGTTGTCAAGGTAACAAGGAGTTTTCAAAGACTTTCTTTCTTTGGATGTTGAGAATTTGTGATTATTAATTTTTTTCAGTTTTTACATTTTATATTGAGATTTTATGAGCAGGTTGACAGTGCTAGGAAACATGGAATTCTCCTAGAAGCAGTTCAGGTGCTTACTGATTTGAACCTTTCTATTAAGAAGGCTTATATATGCTCTGATGGACGATACTTCATGGATGGTGAGAGCACTAAGAAGCTAACTCTGTTCACAAGCAAGAATTCTTGTTTATTGTTTTGAATGTTATTGATATAATTTAATGGCTTTATGACTATTTGCAGTTTTCCATGTCATGGATCAAAATGGGAACAAGCTGACTGATGATAAAGTTATTGCTTATATTGAGAAGGTGTTTTTTTTTTTTTTTTTTTTCCGTCAGTAGATGAATCACATTGCTTCTATGGGAAGAGGATAAAGGAATGACTTCTTGTGATTGTTTGTGAATTTTGTAGTCTATGGGCACCATTCACCATGTGAGGTCTAAAAGCTTTGATGGCCTGACTGCACTAGAGCTTACTGGCACAGATAGAATTGGGCTCTTGTCCGAGGTTTTTGCGGTTTTAGCTGACCTGCAGTGCTGTGTTGTGGACGCAAAGGTCTGGACTCACAATGGTAGAATTGCTGCCCTTATGTATGTAAGGGACTGTGATTCTGGTACGCCTATAGAGGACTCGCAAAAGATTGAAACAATTGAAGCACGGTTGAGATACCTGCTCAAAGGGGATAATGATATTAGAAGTGCCAAAACAGCAGTTTCTCTTGCAGTTACTCATACAGAACGAAGGCTGCATCAAATGATGTTTGCTGATCGTGACTACGAGCGGAAACAAATGTGGAGACTCGACCACTTATCTCCTGATGTGACAGTCCAAAATTTGGCAGCCAGAAGTTACTCTGTTGTTAATGTCCGATGCAAGGACAGAATGAAGCTTCTGTTTGATATAGTTTGCACACTAACAGACATGGAATATGTCGTTTTCCATGCAACTATTAGCACAGACAAGGATGATGCTTTCCTGGTAAATGCCTTTTACAGTTTAGTTATATTATGAAAAATTATCATGAATTTCTAATTGGGCTACTGTTGATCCTTTTTTTTTTGTCTTTACAGGAATTTTACATTAGGCATTCAGATGGTACACCAATAAGCTCTGAACCTGAGAAACAAAGAGTTATTCTCTGCATACAGGCTGCTATTGAGAGAAGAGCATCAGAGGTACTGCCCTGCTAAGTGCTAACTCAATTTTGAATTCCTTACACTTGAATCATTTTCACAAGTAAACGTATTAGTTGGTTCCTGAACATTACTTGAAAATGTGATTACAGGGTCTAAGGCTAGAATTATGCACAACCGACAGGCAAGGTCTACTAGCAGACGTCACAAGAACATTTAGAGAGAATGGTCTAAATGTTACTAGAGCAGAAATATCCACCCAAGGTGAAAACGCACTCAACACATTCTATGTAACAGACGCAACTGGCAACCCTGCAAACCCCAAAATCATAGAAGACGTGCGACAAAAAATAGGATTGAGTAATCTAAAAGTAAAAGGATTTGCGGCAACACATGAGGACAAGATAGAAAGGGCCATCCAAGCAGGCGGGGCCATGTCCTTATTCTCAATTGGGAGCTTAGTGAAAAGAAATCTGTACAGGGGGTGGATACGGTCCTGCTCTTGAATTGAAGGGTTGGTTTGTTTGTTGGTTGCACACTGAAAAGGCATTAGTGGTGATAGTGTTTGGTTTGGCAAGTTGGTAGATGAAAAGTTAGATTACAGACAGGGAAGGGGGATATGGTTTGCTTAATCAGATGGAGACTTGGATTTGGGAATTCATCATGCTAGCGTTTGGTTCAGGGAAGACATGTATCATAAAGTTAAGTTGGTATCAGGTATTGAAGATGATGACGAGAAGTGTAGGTAAGTAGTCCAATTCTCGGAGTCAGTGTAGCAATGACACTCGCATACTATTTTCACACTCTGCGGTTTCCCGCAACAGATGCACCACCTTGTACATATCATACTGAACTATGTTTCTTTATAATCCACGGGTTCTGTATGATATTCTAACTTCTCATCGAAAAGATCTAACGCCGGAAGGTTATTTCCTGTTCTCAGTATTTTCAACTAGCTACGGTCTCGTTCCTAAACAGTTGGGATTCAACTTTGCCAAAATCATCCATAGAAACTTGTAGGTGGAAGAGGTACAAATTGCAAATAGCGCATTTGAGAAGACGAATAGACTCTTTTTTTTTTTTCCTTTTTTTTTATGATAAGAAAGAAGACGAATAGATTCATCAGATGAAGGAGGTAACAAATGGTGTATCAGAGAAGCCAGCAGCTCTGGATGAGTCGATGAACTGTTCACGGGTTCTCTCTTTTGCTCCCGGAAGAACGAACATATAGTAACATCTAGCAAATACGCATCCTTTGCATCCGTCTCTGGTAAAATTCCCTTCAATTTCTATCACCTTTCCCGACTTGGGTATGGACAAAGTTTTAAAAGCTTCACACATTCTTCATCTCCACAATCGTGCAAATTATGCTGCAACATTTAGTTCGAGCGTGGTTACAACTTAAAATAGTGAAATAGGAACAGTAACAGAACATTTCTTGCACGGGTGGCTTGATTATTGCATTTACGCACCGAGAGCAGCATCAGTCGCAGCTGGTGTGATTTGCTCGATAACTTGTGGCAAATCAAAGTTGATCCCTTTGATGTGAAGATATATACTTGGAAATTATCATTTCGAGACATCTCCACCTTCAATGTCAACTAATGATGTAATATCATTAAAACCCTTGTAGGTTTCGAGCAACCTCGTCATAGATATGGTGGTTAGCTCTGACATAGTTTTGTTGAACGTTTTGCCTAATTCGGGACGTTGGGACATTACTTGAAAAAAACGGTACCCCAATGGCCTTTTCAGGTGGACTAATCCCCTCGATCATCACATCTTTCAAAATTCAAACACGACCTGTATGATCGAATTTATTAAAAGCTCTTCTACCTTTTAAGCAACATGTGTATATTGTGATGGCTTCAAAGAATCGATAACGTACCAGATCTTTTGCTCAACTGGTTCAGTTAACAAGAGAAATACTGAGAATGAACCTTCAACATTGTTCGTGACAAAATACTTCCCTACCGGAGTAAGTGTGTGTAGCCTTTGAAACTGATCATGACCAGCGTTTCTTAGTCCTGTTTGCGGCTTGTTTGGGTAACCTTTAAAAGGGAAAAGGACGCGTAAAGGGACAACATTCGATCCAAAAATATCGTTGTCTTTTCAACGTTTTGTTTAGGAGAGAAGGCAGAAATCTGAGAAGCAGATAGTGGTCGTTCCTCACTACCATGTTCGGCTAAAATGTCAAACACATTTAGCTCCACCTCAGCACGCATACAATGCGTAAAGAATGATAGTTGGGTAAGTGTACCCCTGGCTTGCTCAAACGCTTCTACGACCTGGCTTTGCGTCATATGATCAGCAGGTGTTGTCGACACCAACAGATTCATTAAAAGTAATTGTAATACTCCCAACTAAAGTCTGAAGGTTTTCGGGATAAAAAGGTGACTCCAGCCTCTATTTATACACAATGGAATGGAGTTAATTTTACACATCACAAAAATTGTTAATGTGTAACAATCGATCTTAAATTAAGATATGACCAACTTAATTGAAAACTACCCAGCAAAATGGACGATCCAGATCTTAAACACATGTAGTCAAATAAAAAAACATTGTGATTTCTTCTAAAATACATTTATTAGCATTTATTATACCGCTACATTCTAATATAATTTAATCTATTAATTGACTTAAATCGAACTATCCAGATCTCATCTTATGATCCTCCAAACATTTGTGTGTCCTCATTTGAACCTCTTCTTAGTTTAAGGATGTCATTTTAAAATTATAACTATTGTTATTGAATCAATATTAAAATGATTATTGTACAATTTTGTGACTGAGCAATACAACACGATTTGAAAATGATTGACAGGTCGAGGATACATTTGCCAATAAAGTTCTTGAAAATAAAAGTATAAAGCTGTGAACACGCTAAATATTGCGAATTAATATGACACTTAGTCATTTTTTTAAGTATCATAAGGTTGAATATAATGGAATGAAATTTTTTTAGTGAAATTCATTCATCATAGTTTTGTTTTAGAAAAATTCAATCCAAACAAACACCCAACAGGAACACTAGACTAGCACCTGATAAGCCCCTTCATCATGGTTATCATTTATTGTTATGAAATTCAGTTAACGGTCACTTTGTTCAATAAATAATCATTCGATACAAATTTATTTGATCGCTAAGATTCAACAGGTTATATTTCTCAAAAGAAAAAGGAAAAAGGGGTTATATTTCTGGCCTTGTTGTTCATCAAAGCCGAACGTTATAAACTTATAATTCGCTTAGTTGAGCTATCACTCATTGTTGAATATATATTTTTTTATATAAAAAGCAATAAAACGATATTGTTAATAATGAGTGTTTTTAAAGTATGTTTTTGTATTGTTTTCCAAATCAACTTTTCTTGAGTTATGTTAAACGTTATAAATGAAGGCTGTTCAGGAATTTACTAGTCTGGTAAACCACGCATCAAATGAAGTAAATAGTACATAATTAGCAATATGCGATTGTTATTTGCTGTCAGCATCAAAATGATTATCGAATTCGGTCGTATGGTAAGACAAACACTTTGATACTTGAATAAAGATTTATGTCGAGTGTGTCTGCTAGTAGCAAAAACATTGTGATACTAATTACCGCAATGATCAGATAAAGTGTGCGCTAACATTTTGATACTCCGAATGCAAGGCTAGTTTTGATACATTAAAAGTTGCAACCAGTTTTCACAACATATGATGATGATCTGTAAATAGAGTTGGACTTACTGGCATCCAGAGTTTAGCAGGGCACACCGGAAAGCAAAGGTTGAAGACATGCTCCAGATTATTTCCGTCAACAAGTAGACATGTGCTTTTAATTTAACTTTCATGTGTGCTTTCTGTGCTCCCTTTCACCATAGCTTCCTCCCTTGTTAGCTCTGTGCCCATAATCATGTGTGATAGAATCACTACGATGACGTCCAGGCAGATATTCACGATGATGTTTGTTTTCAAATCTCTTTAATTTTTGATTTTTAATTTTTAATTTGAAAATATTGACACATTGGTTATTAATTGTAAATGGTAGGGGCAAAATGGGAAATATCTATTTGATTATGGATGTATTCTATTATATAATACAAGCAGTGCACCCGTCGTGCCGACATAAATTTTTCTCGTGTCTTCATTCGTTTTCCATCACGCTTTCAGAGGTTTCTCGCTAAACGTTTTTCATTTAATTACAATATCTTTAATTATTTTCATATTTTAATTTTTTTGAATATATTCCTATTCTATTTAGTTTAAACGTGATTTCTTTTTATTTTTTATGTAATAACGTGATTTCTTTTTATTTTTGGTAACTACAATATTTTATTTATTATTATTTGAAGTTTAAACGTAATTTTTTGTTTCTTATTTAATAACGTGATTTCATTTTTATTTTTGGTAACTACAAAATTTTATCTATTATTATTTGAAGCTTTAAACGTGATCTCTTTTATTTTTTATTTAATTGTTGGACTACGAGCCGACAAATGCTATTCTACTATATAATAGATAAATGTGTTAATCATCGTAATTGTGTTAATTAATTAGGGAGGCAGTTGAATTAATAATGGTTGTCTCAATGATCTGTATTTAATGTATGCTCAAATGAATCTTAAACTAAGAACTTGATTTTGTGGTATTGATTTTCTGCTATGATTAAACTCGGGTGCTTTTGAGATTTGTTCCTAGTGGATTAGACTCTACAAGGAAAGCCTTCTTTCGGGGTGGATTTGGTGTTCATAAATCTCGGCTGAAATGGTGTTCTTTTAATGATTCATTTGGTCATTTTTAAGCTCTCCAAATGATTTTTTGACCATTTGCAGCTATGGAACGCATCTCAATTGGAAATGGTTCACCATGAGGTGGGTTAGGTCCGATGGGTTTTTATTGTGTTCAAGTTCTAAGTCAGTTGTCTTTGGACTTTTTGTTATAATTTTGAGTTTTTGACTAGTCACTGTTACGTAATTTCGATAGCGCCTGTACGCCTATAGTGCTTCCTCTGATTCCAGATATGTATAATTGACCTTTAGGGCTCTACTTTTTGTGATTTTTGTAAAGGTAATGCTGTTATTTGTCTGCAAGATGTCTATAGTTTCAGTTATTTGATGCGTGTTTTCCTTACTGTTTTTTCAAGAACCCGCTACTAATCTTGATACCGACATGCAGGATGTATTGGGCAAAGAAAATACTTGAATGGACCTGAAGAGTGAAGAGGCCTTAAGTATAACAATATATCTGAATGACAAGGTGTGTGGCCATATCCTACTTATGCCAAAAGTACAACTTCTCTGACCTGCACGCTTCATTGTGCTTTTGTTGCCTTCAGTATGGATATGTGAGATGCATGTGGTCTATCTGTGGCGTACATGACCAGGTTTATTTTTACTAGGTGAACATTCATCTTTTCTTCATTTTTTTTTTTGCAGAATTTAAGAAATTACCTCTCGAGTTTTATAACATGTGTTCGGGTCTGTTAGTGGAGTATGGTACTGTATTTACATATCCCCGTCAAATGGGTATTGACAGGGCTGACTGGCTGGCAGGGGCGAATCCAGTATTTGAAAAAATCTGGTACATGACAGTCTGGAAGAGGAAATTTGACGTACAAGGATACGTATCATACGTTAAGAGGCTAGTAGGTGAAACCAAAAATAGAAAGGCGGAGCAAATGCTTGATGAAGTCTCTAAGTCAGTATTTTCTTGGAGAAACTCTTAACACATTAGCTCCAGTTGAGAGATTACTTGCATTAGCAATGTTCGTGGACAATGGCAAAGTTTCAATGTAGCGTCGAATACTCCCGTCTGCATTTTGAATGGAGAGACAGAAGAGAAGAGGTTGTTAAGGAGGCTGATGTTTGAGTTTCATCCTACTCCTACGCCTTCCATTGCACCGGCAAAAACAGAAATATGTACATCGCTTGATGGCACCGTCCTGTACACTTATTCTAACCGAGCTTAAATTCTAGCATTAAGTGTCTAATGCCTGATTGTTTCAAGTATGAAGTATCATAATCATAAGATTTGAACTGAAAGACAGGGCTAGTGTTCATCATTTGACCATCACCTTGTTGTCATGGAAACTTTCAACTGAGATTTTAAACAATCCATCAAGTTACATGGGATTCTTTTGAATAGTCAATTCACTATGCTTTCTCATAAATCATAAAGTACTAATTAACAAAAGTTATCAGAGTATAAAGTTATACTAGTACTAGCTGTCGTCCCGACGGGATGCGATGGGAACAAGCGTTTGTTGTCTCGCTTTCGAAATCTCCTGCAAATTCGGTGTTTTCAATTCGGATGTCTTAATTCGATTCTTCATCCATTTTCTCTGATGCTCTGTTTTCAGAAGTCCGGAAAGAGAGGAATGAAACTCATTCAGTGAATGAGGGAGTTTTAGGTGCGTCGCAAAAAGATGAGTTTTACCAATGACTGTAAAAGTTTTGTCGCTGAAAGGAGGTCATAAGATTTTAGCGACGACTGTTAAAATTTTATCACTGAATGTGTGATGGATGAAAAAAAGATAGTATGCAAGGATGACTAATTGAATTTTAACGACGAAATGATAGGATGAACTTCCTATTTTATTATATATAAGTAGATTTGCAAAATGCATGAATTAAAATTCTATTTTATGAGAATTCACTCCCTTAATTTTGAAGAAACATAATCTAAAAAGAAAAGAAAAGATGTAATAACCGACTAAATGAAATATAAAAAGTAATTATTAATTGGAAGTGTCTAGAATAGAAGAGTCTCAAACCTCGAGCCTCATCTTCCGACTCCGATCAATTTTCCAGACGAAAACTTCCATACGCGATCTCCGGCGCGGCTTTTCGTTGCTCTTCTTCTGCTGGTTCGCTTTCTTCTAATATTGTTTTTTACTTCTTTTGTTGTATTTTTTGTTGTTAGGATTTTTAACTTCATCGCGATCTATCTGTTGATTTAGGTTTGTCTTAGGGTTACGAGATTCTGGATTTTTGTATGCCGATGATGATGATTTGCCTTTAGAGTCTTTTGTGGATTTGTTGATGTTGGCATGTTGCAAGTGGTTATATCATTTGACTATAAATCATGTTGCGAGGATTCATGTTCTTGAATTCTGTTAAGCTTTGCTGGGTGGTGTGTTTGATGAATTTTTGTTCTGGTTTTACTGCATTAGGTCTGTTAGTGCTTAATATAATGGACAGAAGGAGAGGGCTAGGTGGTCCGTTTTTCAATTTTGGTGATCCGTTTGCTGGTTTTGGAGGCTTTGGCGGTGCTGGTAGCCCTGAGGACTTTATGTCTAGTTTCTTTGGAGGTAGGAGCCCATTCGATGATCCTTTTTTTAATAGACCTTTTGGGAGCATGCTTCAGCCCGGCTTCTTAGGAGGTGGAGGTTCTTTTCCTTTCCCGAATTTTCCCCAAGGTGGATTTCTTGAAAATCATGTGCAGCCTAATGGGGCTGGAGGTTCTTTTCCTCTCCCGAACTTTCCCCAAGGTGGATTTCCTGGAAATCAAGTACAACCTAAAAGATCTAGAGGCCCAATAATTGAGGAGATCGAATCTGAATCTGACGATGAGAAAGAAGAGAACGGAGAGCAAAAGAATGTGAAATCTAGGAAGCAACTTAGGAACAATACAGGCAAAGAGCCTTATGTTGAACATCCTGATGAGTTCGAAGGTGTGTCAAAAGACTGTCTAGTTTTGGATTTTTGTTTTAGTTTGTTATCTTCCACAGTAGATCTAAAGAACTTCTCCCTCCCTCATTTTATAGAAAGAAAGAGAAAGCAAGTGCATAGCGCGAATCAGATCAACATGCTGAACAATGTCAAGACTCAGCCTCAAGCTCAGTCCTTCACTTATCAGAGCTCTTCCTTTACTTACAGTGGAGCTGATGGAGCTTATTACACATCATCAAAAGCTAGAAGGGTCGGAAGTGACGGGGTAAGCTGATTTTGTACCAGTTGTCTAGGGGTCATCCATTTCCATGCTACAGCATGCTTTATAGCATACTTCATTGTGCCTCATTTTGAATCATTTTTGTATAGTTAACTTTTGAAGAACGTAAAGAAGCTGATTCGACCACTGGGGAGGCTAGCCACCACATATCTAGGGGGCTTTATGATAAGGTACTGAATTGATAGTCGTCTGGCTTCCACATCCCTTACTTCATGTGTTTGTATCTGTTGTTTTCTGTGTCGTGTAAGCTTCTTGCATGTCTGAGGGCTAATAAAGTTGATGTTGGCGGCCTTTAGGGTCATTCCCTTTCAAGGAAGCTCAAATCTGATGGAAAAGTGGACACGATGCAGACTCTACACAATCTTAATGAAGGTATCATGATTTTTTGGAAGTATATCCTGCTATCTTCATGCATAAAGTGATGACTAACCAGATAAGCATTTTGTGTGAGTATATAGGTGAGCTGCATGGATTTGAAGCAGCTTGGCATGGTAAAGCCAAGAGAGAGATGCCTCAGCTCGCGCAGTCTTTTAGTAGTCCCGGCTTCATAGGTAGTTTAAGGCAGCTGACATTTACACTTTTTATCTCTTATCCACAGAACCTGTATTTTGCTGGGTATCTGTGAACCTACATCTTAGTTAGTATCTACTTAAGCTCTGGTCATTGCTCATCAGTTCAATAATGTGGTTCATACGTCTTTACTGTTATTCGAAACAGAGGGTCAAATTTACTGTTATTGGGGATAAAATCTCCGAGAACATTGGTATCTAGGATATTCAATATTTGAATTTAAGGTGAACACTGGGATTCTTTTTCACATACTCTGAACTATATTATTATTAACCTTACTAAAAAAGGAGGTGCAAGTAGCTATAAGTTCTGTTTGGATTAGTGGTTGAAATTGATGCTCCCTGGTACTGGTAAATGTTCTGAAACCTGACTGTTGAGAGTTTTTGAACTGCTTGCCTTTTGGCTACTAGGTTGATTCTATGAGTCCCGATGTTATTATTTTTATCTTTCATGACAGAGTGGTCTGCATCTAATGGCTATGTTGCCCATCATTTGTTGCGACCAATTACAGATTTTCTTATTCTCTGCTTGTGTTTGAATGTTAGGTTCAGGCAACAGACAGATTGACGAAGGAAGTCGCAGGGGTTGGGCACTTCCATCTACCGAACCCAGAGATCAATCAGGAAGGCCTGTGCATTCAGTGCCGGCAGAACAACAGCCTAGGAGGATGATATCTAGTGCTGGAATGAAGAATACGGCTCCTTCCATTTCGAAGAACGTACCATCAAACAAATGACATGCTATAGAGCGTTAGGTGACCTCTTTAAAGTCTAGTGCAGTAGCTAAACTACTGCTGCTCTGTGCAGCTGAGAATGTTTTCTGAGTATCAACTGGTTGTGGACGATTGAGAAACTTTATCTTACGCAGAAAAATTGTTGTCTGCAATAAATGTTGTATTGGCAGTTTGTTTGCGCATAATAGTTCATTTGCATGTCGTCCAAAAAATCTGAGAGGGCATTGAAGAAGACATAGGCCAGGGCCACCTTGACTAGATGTCAAGAATGATATACAACACAACCCATTTCATTACAGGCAAAGATTCATTATGTACAATCGCAACAACAACATAAGCTGGAGACAAGTCACAAGTCATCTCCTTATAATCAAATGCTCCTCCCCTGAGTTCTGATCTATATGCTTTATCCACTTCCTACGCCTCTCCCTCTCCGCCCCACCCTCTCCTCCTCCGACGCCCCCACTCGCCCCCACATACGCAATATCTAACCCTTTCCCCACCGGCAAAAATGCCGCCCTCACCAGCCTCCCACCTCTCTCCCCCTCAATCACTCTTCTCCACCCCAAACCCGACCCCATCGCATTCTTACACACTAACACAGCCCCATTCCTCCCTAGCTTCGCCACCCTAACTATTCTACCAAAATTCTTATCCCTACAATCCAAAACCAAAAAATCAACTCCTTCCATTTCACTTATCACCCTTTCAGCCTCCCCTACCACCACCTCCACCACCTCTGCCACTCCAACCTCCTTCATCAAGTTCAAATACTCCCCTTTCACTTCCTCATTTTCCACTATGCATACATGCCTAGCACCCGTATGTCGACTGGCGATGGCTAGGCCTACACTTGTCGCTATAGCCCCGCCTTTTAGCCACGTCTCGACTACAAAATTCGCTTTCCATCCGGCCGCCATGGCTGATATCAACTCTGCCACGCTTGATTCTTGATGATTTACACTCTACAAAACAAAAAAAATTCCAAAACCAATCATCAAATAAGAAAACCAAAACAAAACCTGAATGAATGAATGATCATTCACGTAGTTTGTTACTTACGGATTTGACGGTGTCTATATACGCCTTGGCCGCAGCCTCCGGCGACCAAACCAGCTTCATGATCTCCGAATAAAGATAAAAATGAAAAATGGGTTTACTTTTCTTTCTTTTCAAGTTGTTGAGAAGAAAAGAATGGTTTTAGTTTTATATACACAAAGACAAGAGAAAGTGATGTGCATTAGATGAAGATTATGTTGTAAAGTCATAAAGAGGTGTGGGGTGCATAGCGTTGACATTTTGAAACAAAACAACACAAACAAACGTTGTACTGATCAAATACTGCTTTTTTGCTGTTGTTCAACGTGTGCATTTTCATATCATTAAATTTTTGGATGAGATGAGAACAAGATAGAAAAAAATTGGATATGGACTGTTGGATTATATCAATAGCTTAATTAAGCATTAGTTGTTAGTGAAAGAGTAATCCTTGAACATTGGGTCAAAATTATCTTTTAAATATCCTAAAATCTAAATCAAAAGTAAATACTCAATAAATAATTAGTATCTTGTTTTGTCTAGTTTTTAATATTGGATAATTCATTGTCTGCCTCTATCCAAATAAAAAAATTTGAATTAAAAAGGAACTTAATTTGAGGCAACATGGAAATTGGATAAAATTGTAACTTTGTGTTTGGTTTGTCAAACATGTCTGAGAAGAAAATGTTAGAGACACTGAAATTTGGTGTGTACATGACATTAAAATTTAAAAAACCCCCTAATTTAAGGTGTATTTGTCAGTTGATAAGTTAACTGCCCCCATAAACCCTTTAGAGGTAAGCAACGCAGCTTTATTAACAAAACAAAATAATTTTATGCAAAATTTTCGAAGTTTACTGTATAAAATCACGACTCACAAACTTTACGCTTTTGATTCAGAAGGAACTATAATTCAGTATAGTAAGCAAATTCAGTAAGGCTATCGTCCGCTGAATACATGCCACATACTTTCAGGAGTTTTCGCAAGGAATTTTTTAGGAATAAAGTGTTCGATCGAATCATTCAACAGCCAACTCCTGAGCACTAGAAATACATGGCTAGTAATATTAAGCTTAAATATCACACTTGAAATCTGGAATCTCCTGGCCATGAATAAGATATGAACAAGTGTTTTAAATGCAAAGTAAACCAACAATGCACCACAAAACTAACAGCCAAAGCCAACCCGACCATAGTTTGAAAACAAAAATTCTAAATCTAGAGAATATATTGACCACAAAAAAAGATGAGGTTAACTATGTTTGTGTCTTCTGTTGTGTGTAAAATGAACCAAAGGGAATAAAATCAAACTAACAAAACAAGTAAAGTTGGCAACTGATTGTGTTTGTCATCCTCTCATTTGTGCTTAATCTCCACGTTAACAACGCTCAAAAAGGAAATGTCATGCCAAAAATATCGACTGATGTAACATCACGGTTTAACCGACTATAACTAATTTTGTTCTTACAAGATAACTTACGTATTTATTTCTCTTGTCACGTAAGAGATGTCGACATATTTGTGAAGAACATGAATTTTTTTAAAAAGAGGATCATAGGGTTTCACTCCTACCCTCAAACATGAGTATTTTCCATGTAGTAGATCAAATTTTCAATGTTTACTGCAACCCTTTTGGTAGTTTTACTTTTACGAATTTTATTAGAAAGAAACTATGCTTGATAATGTGGAGTGTGTTTTTCGAATTATTTTGGTAGTATTCTCTAGTGATCGAGGTGATTAGTATTTTTCATGAAAAAATATTTGTAAAAAAATGCACCATAAACAATTGATTAGTTTCGCTCGAGGGATTTTAAAGAAAAAAAAACTACTTTGAAAGAAAAGTGGTCACCTTTCGATCGAGGGATTTTAATTTTTAAAGAAGAAAATCTACTTTGAAAGACCTGCTATCTCAAATCTTGATTAGCTTCGATCGAGGGATTTTGTTCAGTTGGACCTATTTGGCGCATTTGATATGAATGTGAACATAAAAGGTGGCCACTTTTCTTTCAAAGTAAAATTTTACACCTTTTTTTAGTTCACATTCATATCAAATGTGTCAAATAGGTCCCAATTGAATTCTAATTTCTAGCACATTTCTGACGTAGAAACACGCAAGAATTTAAAATAAAAGTTTTCATCATTCATCATATTTGACAATTACAAATGTAAAAGTCTCAACACGCGACAGAGGTTATCCCATGAAGGTATGAATGTATGCATTTATGGTAAAATGCAACATCACCTTATCACATTCTTAGATGCAATCATTTGCAAATTTCAACCAAACTGAGACGAAGAAATAAAAAAGAGAAACAGTGTGATTTTGATTAAAAAATGATAGCTGACACTTGCCGGAGAAAATCAGCATCGAACTTCTTCCATCAATGAGATTGAAATGCTAGCCTTCCAGTTTGGTTTGCTATAAATTTCTAAGGCTCATTTTGGTTGCGAAAAAAAGTGAGGAAAATAAATTTTAAAGAAAAATAATTTTTTTAATGAAAAGTTGTAAGGAAAATTTGATCTCATTTTTCTTATTTTTTCATTTTTTTCCCTTAAAACCAAATAGACATGTTCATTTTCACTCAAAATTTTTCTTTAAATTTTCTTTTCCTCGCAACCAAACGGAGCCTAAGAGTACAGAAAATTCCTTGACTTGCTTCAGTTCACTAGATTACACGACGGCACAGCAATGTAGAAGCTGATTACAGTTTTAGGACGGAAAACTAAAGCCTCACACCCCCAACACATCAAAATTTACAGATACGAAGAAATTTATGCGTCACTATCCTCTCCAAGTGAATATATCCTGAGTTAAAAAGTTTGATCATATTTGTTTAGCTCGTGAACCATTTCTTCTATTGTAGGTCTTTTTTCTGGAAGCTCATTTGTGCAGGCGAGAGCGAGTTCCGCCAACATATCAGCTTCATCTTTGCAAAAGTTACCCTGTAGATTTGGATCCATGAAATACTCAAATTTAGAAGCTTCAGCAGCTACTCGCATTGAGCTGCTTAGTGCATGTTTGCCTTATAGGATTTGGAGGATGATAATTCCAAATGCATAAATATCGTTCTTTTCTGTGAAACGGCCAGTCGTGATGTACTCTGGAGCTAAGTAACCCATTGCTACAACATTTTACATTATGACGAAAGAAAGCAAAAAAAAAAGTGACAACAACATCAATTTCTACGTTTAAACGAATCCTCAGAAGCTTTTCTAAATTAGACGTAGGAAATATTTGTTCCCTTATTTTGCTTGTGAACTTATGAATATTTACTAAATGAATCAACTCCACTGTTAAACCAAACATTTCTTACGATGGTTTACTTACCCTGTCCGGCAGCATTTCAAGTAGAAAAGTTGATACGAAACCTGTGATAAGTCCAAGACAAAGTGAAATCTGAAACTAGTTTAACGAGAAACTATGAACTTAACCAACAAGATATTACCGGTTTGAGTTTACTTCAAACTAAAACAATAAACTCCACCAATCAATGCTAATAAAAGCTTACTTTTGGGGACAGTAGGAGGCCTTCATATAAACTGTCCTTCGGGAACAACAAATACTATGGCGAGGATCCAGTAGACACAGAGCAGAAATCAGAACAATGCCCAACCCGGTCAGCAGCTGATGCAACTAAAAACAACAAGTTTGTTTCTTCACTCCGATTTGTAAATCTTCTTCTTGTAATATTCCCCATACCATTTTGTAAACTTCTTCAACCCGGTTTCAAGATCAGTACTAGGCCTATACCCAAGCTCCCTCTCGGCCAAACTAATATTCGCATGAGTGTACCGAACATCCCCATTCCTCGGCATTTGCACAACCTTTCTTTTTGCCGGTTTTCCCAACAGCTTCTCCAATATACTCACAAGTTTCCCAACAGGCACAGGATTAGTATTCCCCAAATTAAAGATCCTAAACTGGGCCGGCCCTCTTTTCATTCCATCAATCCCCGTACTCCTCTTCGCCGTATCCAAAGCCGCTAAACACCCTTTAACTACATCATCAATGTACGTAAAGTCCCTAGCCACAGTACTACCATCAGGCCCTTCAAATATCGTAATTTCCTTCCTTTCCGTAATATTCTTAGTAAAAGAGAAATATGCCATATCCGGCCTCCCCCACGGTCCATAAACCGTAAAAAACCTCAATCCCGTAATCGAAAGGCCATAAATATGATTATAACTATGTGCAATCACTTCACCAGCCTTCTTAGTCGCAGCGTACAAACTAGCCGGTCTATCCGTCCTATCCTCTTCAGAAAATGGCACTACACTATTCAAACCATACACCGAACTAGATGACGCCCAAATAATCGCAGGCTGAGGCTCAGCAGCCTTACACGCTTCCAACACACTCGTAAATCCCGCAACATTACTGCTAGTATACGAACCAGGATTAGTCATCGCATACCTCACACCAGCCTGCGCTGCTAAATGCATTACATGTGTGAACGCCGCAACATCAAAAAGCTTCTTTAAAAGCGCGAAATCATTAATATCACCTTCCACTACAAACACACCAACTTTCCGCAACATTGTCTGTCTAGCGTGCTTAAGCTGAGGCTCATAATAAGAATTAAAACAATCAAGCCCTAAAACACCATCTCCGCGCTTTTTCAACTCAAGTGAAACATGTGAACCTACAAAACCAGCAGCTCCAGTAACCAGAACAGTAAATCCACCGCCTCGTTTGACTCTCACGGACGTCCGGACGCTTTTTTCCCAATCTGGGCCGCCCCAATTGGACAGATAGGGAGTGATGTTCATGGTGTTTGGGTAGTGTACGAGGTTGTTGTCGGAAGGGGAGCGGAGGAAGAGGGTGATTAGGATGAACAAGAGGGTAATGAAAACGTAGAAAGGGAGTTGTTTAGATGATAGGAATGATGAATTGTGGTTGCGGAAGCGTTGTTGGATGTAATGGAGCTTCAGAGTGGAAGAAGACATCTGACTATGATGTGATCAATTTTGGTGATTAGGGTTTCGATTAGGCTTGGATAGTTGTTGCATGTGACTGTGTGAAGTGGGGGATGGGGAGGGACGTGGGAGGGGAGAATTAGGTTTTTTTTTTTCTGGTGGTGGATCGGTTGCGGAGAGGAGTGTGTTGTGTGACTTGTGAGAGTGTTTCGGATGTTGGCTGGGGAAGTTTTTTTTTGGATGAGTTCTGAGTTTGTTGGGATTTTTGGAGATCAGATTTAAGTTGTTAACTGACGTGTGAATGTGATGGCTAGGAATGGGATACGTAACAGCATTCAAAAACGCTGCAGTTTCATTTGAGTAGACGTCTGTTTACCATCGTAAATAACAATGTAGTATTTTTCTGGATGCATGTGGAACAATACTACCTCACATATTTAGCTTGGGTTAATTCCATCAATACTGGTGACTTTTCAACATGTCATCAAAGCGGCGCATCAACCAAAACTCAACGTCATCAAAAATCAACACTTCAAATCAACACGCAAAGTCTCCTCGTCCGAAGGCGGAAGGAAAGAAAGATGCGGCACTCCAAACCAACATGCCAAGTCACCTCGCCCGAAGGCGAGAGGAAAAAAAGATGTCGCACTCCAAACCAACATGCAAAACTCACTCATCCGGAGGCGGGAGGAAAGAAAGACCTCCCCCTCGCTAATGTGTGAGGAAAGAAGCTCCCATAAAAATAAGAGAAAAACGTGATGAAGGCATAGTTAAAACTGACTCCTCAATAAATGAGTCGCACCTCATTAGCCGTCGACATAGTTTTAGAAGTATTGCCGAATAAATTTATAGGTTAATGTCGAGGTTTTTATCATCTTCTCATTCATCAAAAGCTACGCTTATCAACTGAGCTAAGTTGTATTTCCCAATTGAACTTTGAATCTAAATGGGTTCAATGGTCA
>JAWWMW010000971.1:23242-42613 GCA_035048345.1 Echeveria elegans
GTTGAGTTAGGTTTAGTTAGGAGTTAGTTGGGATTGGATTATGTTTAGTTGGTTTAGGACCGGTTGATGGGACATTCGGTTAGTTATTCTATTATAAGTATAGATGACTAAAAATCAAATTATAACTTTCTCTCTATAACAGCTTTAGCTTTAGCTTTTGGCTTTATCATTATAGTTGCCCTAAAACTAGGTGATTTTCAACAATAGTTAATTTATTTATAATAAAAAGAGGTCACTTTAGTTGAATTTCTTTGAAAACTACGTTGTTTTGCAATGGCAGCAATTAGCAGCTCGCATGTCCAGATCCAAGTCCAAAAAAGTATAATTTGTAATTTTTCTAAAGTAAGTTAGAGAAATATAATTTGTTGATCTTTATGGCTCTGTTTGGTTGTGAAAAAAAAATTTCTCATGAGAAAGTTGTACGAAAAAATTGATCTTATTTTGTCTATATTTTATTTTTTTTCTTCGCAACCAAACACCCTTTTTATTTTCACTCAAAATTTTTCTTTATTTTTCCCCCTTCTTTTCCCCCGCAACCAAACGGGCCTATAAGTTTCTTTTGAAAATCACATATTTTTTACATAAAAATTACATTTATATTCGTGGCTCCAAACAACCAAGTAAAACTATTTTAAAGAGGCCCGATAAATTGAAAAAAGTGACCAGGTTATTCTGAATTCAAATTCAATTTCTTCACTGGTACTTCATTCTTAGTAAAACTATACATTTACTTTTACTTCTTATTGATTCATATTTGAGTATAATTTGTACTTAGTTCATGTTCATATTATGACTATACAATATTATTATTTTATGATTTTACTGTCTTTTTCTCCCTCAAAACTTGCTATTTATGATCCTAAACCGATCTTCAAATTGTGAGTAGGGGTGGCAATTAGATATGCGGATTCGCTCTATCCCGCGACGTCCTGCCCTGTAACGCAAACAAGACAGGGTAGGTCCAGTTCAGCCCCTGCCCTGTCCTGTCTCGCCCGCGTGTAATTCTGCGCGTATTCTTTGAAAACTAGAAACTTGAAGGATCAATCAATAATTATAACATACTCCACATCGCATTTTCGTTTTTTTCATCTTTATCATCATAAATCCAAAATCGGCTCCCCTTCGCAACTCCAAAATCAATCAAACTTTTCAATTTCCTCCCAAAACAAATTACCTCTTCTCCTCCCATCGCAATGGATCCAGCCACCGCCTCATGCTCAAACGTCCCACCGACGACCTCACACACACCGACCAAACACCTCTAAAAAAGCCATGGATGACCGGAATGAAGAAAAAGGTAGTCGAGATAGTCATATTGCTTTTCGCTATGGCGGAGATGAGAGGCGGTAGAAGCCCAACTCAGCCTGAGTTAGATTTGATGGCTGAAGCTATGACTATATTAGTTGAGGTATGTGAAAATACGTTGATGCCTAAGAATTTGGTGAGTACGGAGGTTGTTGAAGCTTTGATTGATGATATGGGATTAGGGCGGGGCAGGTCCCCGTAGGTTTGTGCAAGGCAGGTTCAAGCCCGCATACAAGGCAGAGCACACCGATGTCGACCCATACAGGACAGGTCGACATTGCACCTATAGCGCCCTGCCTCGTGGAATCAGCTATAATTCTCTAGTTTATGTCGAATCCAGATTCTGAGCCGACGACATCCAAAAATAGAAGAGAAATTTTTTGGTGCAGCTAGTGAATGCACCGAACAAACAGATAAACCTTTTTTGCTTAAGACCTTGTTGGAAACACATAACTTGCACGTTGAAAACGTTCTATATATCGTTGTAAAGCTGATTTAAAGAGATACAATTTTTTAATTTACGTCAAATTCAAATTTTGAGACGAATACATTCAAAAATGAAGAATATTTTTTTTACACCTACTAATGTGGGTGCATCGGATCGAATCCGTGCCCCACCCAATCCTTGTAGAATTTCAATTGGGCTCCTGCCTCACCTACTCACCTTTTTCCACGGCCCATTTAATAGAGCACCGAATTGCAAAATCTTTATTTTTGCTTCAACGACAAACTCACAGCATGAGACTATTTTTTTAGCATCGGAATACATTCTGATTTAGCGACGAAACAAATTTGATTCAGCGACAACAACAGGCCGCTTTATCGGAGCGTCCGGCCGCCTGGTTCAGGTCATCTCAATCTCAATCTCGCAACCGCAACAATGGAATCGGCGATCTCAAACAGATCCAAATCGAAGAAGAAACCGACCATCCAACGCCGCAACCTCTCCCTCACACTCCTCTCCCTCATCTCCGTTTTCCTCATCTTCATCTTCCTATCCTACAAACCAATCTCCACAGACCTCAACCACAATGTCCGATTTCCACACTGCAATTCACAAACCCTAGCTGGAGAGCGATTCTTATGGTACGCGCCGCATAGTGGGTTTAGTAATCAGCTTTCCGAGTTTAAAAATGCAATCTTGATGGCCTCTATTTTGAATCGGACGCTTGTTGTTCCGCCAGTGTTGGATCATCATGCTGTGGTGTTAGGGAGTTGCCCTAAGTTTAGGGTTACTAGTCCTAATGAGATTAGGATGGCTGTGTGGAATCACTCCATCCAAATCATTCTTTCTCGCAGGTATGCTAATGTCCCTTCTTTGAGTTTAAATTATTTAACAAGTTCATTTGCATTTCGAGTCAGTTCAGTACGTCAATAAGTACTTTGAGTTGAATACTCATTGGAAGTGGTACTTGTGATACTTCGCAATTTCATTACGCAAATTGTCTGTTCGATTCATTTCAGAAAAAATGAATCAGTGCAAAAGAACTTATAATTAATAATCTTGTATTTCCATATTTTTTCGCAAAAATGTTGGATGTTTTTGGAGAACCAAGTTGGAACACATTCCCCTATCTTTGACATATTGTCATGGGGATATAGTACATGAAATGCAATTCCAAAATAAAGGCAAGTCGGTGTTATTATAAAGACATGGTTCGATTAACTTGATAGGTATCTGATATATTAGAGGCCTTTTTTAAGGATTATTTGTTTGTTTAAGTAACTGATTTTCTGCTTATTTGGACTAGGTGTATCTATGCATCTATGGCTGATGTCATAGATCTTTCAGATCTGATATCCTCGTCATTGGTTCGTACAATTGATTTTGAAGCTTTTGTGGCGAAGTGGTGTGGTTTGGACTTAAAGTTGCTGTGTTTTGGCCATCAGGATGACAAGTCTTTAAAGGATCAGTTAAAACAGTGTGGTTCGTTGCTGTCCGGAGATTATGGTAATGTGGACAAGTGTTTGTACGCTGTTCAAGATGACTGCAGAAGTACTGTCTGGACTTACCAGCAATATGGTGAGGACGGGGCTCTGGATTCATTTCAACCTGATGAGCAACTCAGAAAGAAAAAGAATATTTCTTACGTTAGGAGACGCCAAGATGTATACAAAACCCTTGGTCTCAATTTTGATATCAAATCAGCAACAGTTTTGGCATTTGGAAGTCTTTTCACTGCTCTTTATAAGGGTTCGGAATCGTATATTGATATTCACAAAGCTCCGAAGGATCAAACGATACAATTTGTGATCAATAAGATTGAGTATCTTCCATTTACCTCAGAGATTAAAAAGGTCGGAAAGGAGTTCGCACATAATATTATAAAGGACCAATTTTTATGCGCACAACTGAGATTGTTAGATGGCCAGTTTAAGAACCATTGGAAACCGACGTTTCTTGCGCTGAAAGAGAAGGTTCAGGTATTGAAAAAGGAGGTTTCGTTACCTATTAATATCTTTATTATGACTGATCTTCCGGAAAGAAACTGGTCCAGTAGTTATTTGGGTGATTTAGCAAAAGACGTCCGTACTTTCAGATTACATCTTCTACACGAAAATGCTGAACTTATTAAAAGAGCTGCCAGAGGCATCTTGGATGCTGGCCATAGCAAAGAGTCCCGATCTTTCTTGTCCAGTCAAGATACCCTACAAGCGATTGCCGAAGAGTTACCTGATGTGCTCCTATATGTCCAGGAAGTTATATGTAGTTGTGCTACTCTCGGTTTTGTGGGTACAAGTGGGTCTACAATTGCAGAGAGCATAGATATCATGAGAAAGCATGATACATGCTCTATTGAAAAACAGATTAAGGTGTGATCATCATCGTTTATATGAATGTTGATCGATGTACATTACCTACTGTCTTTGAAGAACATTGATGATGAGGCTCATGGTCACAGTCATAAATCTGACTAAACCTCTTAGTGACAGTTTATCTCTTTAGCCGGCCACCAGAGATAATGTGCAACGCAGATGGGCCAAGTCGACTGAAGAGACTAATACATTACTTCTAGGCTACTCCGCCATGTCACTGAAAATATGAGACAATATATTGCTGATGGCTTCCCTTCATGTAAATGTGACACAACACTAGTTCAGCTCCTGGTAAATTTCAGGTACTCCATTCATGGGCATTTATTTTCTTTTTACTATGGAATCTTTAACAAAATTTGGGGGAGACAAATTGAAGAACACATTGGAAAATGATATTGTCCTAGAAACACGGGCAAAATTTTGGTCTATGTTTTTGTTGTTTTGTTTATACTTTTCATTGCAAAACAGTTACGAATTGTTACTTCCCCGTTACTTTTTTTTCCGGTAGTCCTCATATTGCTCATGAATTAAACTTTCCTCAAAGTTAAGATACATCAAGCCATAGAAATCAGGTTTAAGATAAGCTCTAAATTAATCTTGGCAGTAGCACTTTTTTTTTGGATGAACTCTTTTTTGATTGTGTTATACTATAAATTCTTTTTTAGCTTCTTAGACTATCAGCTGAACTTGAGCCTCTCCCTCTCGAGTGTCTGTGGATGCAGATGCATAAATTCATACACTTCTGTATTTTGTTTTGGGATCAGGCTGAAGCGTACTCTTCGTTTTTGCTGCAGACTTGTGTAAAAGCATTCCGTGACAGTACATATTTATATCAAGCTCGAAGAACTCTACATTTATTTCAAGTACGTATCATTAATTAGTGGAAGCTCTCGTGACTCTTCCATATAAAGGGCTTAGACTATAAAGAAATCTAACCAAAGGTCGAAGAAGCAAGCCTCTGAAATGCCGTGGAATATTGGATACTGGATGAACTCATTGACTCTTCGTTTGTATGACCATTTGCCGTCACCAAGTGCCCATCCTAAAATTGTCGAAGTTTAGGCGCTGTTGAGAGATGTGATATTGAATACTGCACTTAGTCATTTGTAGCCTCTTTGTAGGCATTTCCCACACAAAAATAAAGGCAGCTATATACAGAATGTATGTATCCCTGCTTCGTCTCAACGTTTTTTTTCCTTTTAAATTTATTTGTACATAGTTCAATGCGCTCAGATTCATGATTTTGAAAATGACACAATGGTCTGTTCTTTTGAAATGAACTGATATTGAATTGAACTGAAATTTAACGGAGCTAAATTAAAATGAAATTAAATTGAAAATAAAATAACAGCCATAACTTTGAAGAAATCTTGAATGGAATCTTTTATACTCTCTCTTTAAACGTTGCCATTGCGAGGCTTTGCATCCTTGAATCCAAATCCATTTAAGCTACTTTCAAACTCTTTTTAGAAACGTGATAACAAATGTAATTTAAGACTCAAATGGGAGTACTATTTTTACATAGAAATCGATAATAACTTTATCCAAAAATGGATTTTGTTTTTAATCATATCAGATTCAACTTATTATTTTTTTCGATGGGTGGATACATGTATTACAAGATTATTCATACAACATATCTATGCTAGTTAAATCAAGTACATAAACTCTAATTAACGTGCGAGTCTTCGACATCACCACCAATACTGGCTTCATCTCAATCGATAATTCCATTACAGTAGTGCAACTTCATGTAATAGACAACTGCCACGCCGACGACGGATAAAATAGACAACCTCCACGCATGGATGCGAGAGAAATAAAAGACACCTAAATGGGCACAAAACTCATTAGGTAACAGCGTCCTAACAGTCAGTTATTGATCTTCCATCAAAAAGGTTAAGAGTTCAAACACTCATAAATACATTTTTAACTTGAGTCCGGTGAATGTCGATCCTTCACAATTATAAGGAATGATTTTTAAAATAAAATAAAATGATCAAACGTACATATAGACCTTTCTTCCACTTATTTCTTATCCATAGTATGGTCGTAACACGCTAACTCTCCTGACCTCTATGGCATAATATATTTTACACTTTATATGCGTCTCATTCTCAATATATATCTTACACTTTCTAAAACTATTACACATTTCACTTTTACTTTCACATACATTCTCTATTTTCATTCATTATTTTACCTTTTATAATCATTCATCATTTATTATCAACCAAATCATTTTTTTTACACAAATCTTTTTTCTTTATTCATTACATATTAACTTTTATTTTACTTTTTACTTTTTTAATCTCCTTGTACAAAGGTTAGTTTCTTTTTTGAGTGTCTCAATTCGCATCAATCTCTCTCCCTCGGCGCATCGGGAAACCCGACGCTCACCGACACTCTCCTTATCGGCTTCTTTTTCGTTATCGTTTCATTGAGGATCGTTTTCGGAGTTTGATGGCGATGGATCGAGTCGACAATCTTGCCGATGAGCGAAGTAAGACTGAATTCGATGTTAATGCGATGAAGATCGTTTGGGCTGGCTCTAAGCACGATTTCGAAGTCTCTGATCGCATTTCGCGCCTCGTCGCCAGCGATCCGGTAATCGAGTTGGATTTTTCGATTTCTTCAGATTTAAATCAGTAGGGGGTTTGACTGACGTTGACCACAGTTCATGTTTACTATAGCTAGTTTCGATTGAATATTTGTTACTTACTTACAAGTATCATTTTGTCTTGATGTTTGGTTTAGGTGTTTGCGAAGGATACTAGAACAAATTTGGGCAGGAAAGAGTTGTTCAAGGACACTCTTAGGAAAGTCGCTCATGCATGGAAACGGATTAATGAACTTCATTTAACTGGTGATTTTTATGCCACTTACATTTTCTTTTTTATTCTGCCTTATATGCTATAGTAAGGCCTTTAATTCTATTAATTAAGAATTTTTTTTATTTGTCAATTTTCAGAGGAGGAGTCTAGTAAACTCCGATTTTATGTTGATCAACCAGCATACACTGATCTTCACTGGGTAATACCAGGGATCTATTTTTTTGACTGTTGATAGTTGTATTGGAGAATTAAAATGTCAGTCTGAATTATTTTTCTTGCATCTCATTTATTTTGTTCTACAGGGAATGTTTATACCTGCTATCAGAACTCAAGGCACTGAGGAGCAGCAAGCTAAGTGGTTGCCGCTGGCATATAAGATGCAAATAATTGGATGTTATGCACAGACGGAAATGGGGCATGGTTCCAATGTTCAAGGTCTTGAAACAACTGCCACATTTGATCACAAAACCGACGAGTTTATCATTCATAGTCCAACTCTGACCTCCAGCAAAGTATGTCGAATTTTCTTTTCAGTTAATCATTTCCATATTGACACCATGGAATTTTTGACAAGTTTCTGCGGGCTAACTTTTGATCATCAGAATCACTAGCGCTCAGTTTCATTGTTTTAATCTTTTTTAAATTAAATAGTTCTGGCCTGGCGGACTTGGGAAAGTTTCTACTCACGCTGTCGTTTATGCACGGCTTATTATCGATGAAAAGGACTATGGAGTTAATGGTAACATACAAGTCTTTCTAATTGACTGTTCTGGTCCTTGTTGATTTTGGAATTGCCTCATGCCATGCATGACTTAAACTTTCATAAACTATTGTAAATAAAAGAAACTCATTTCATTTTTGGTCAATGGCAGGTTTCATAGTGCAGCTTAGGAGCTTAGACGATCACTCGCCGCTTCCTGGCATAATTGTTGGTGACATCGGGATGAAGTTTGGAAATGGGGCTTACAACTCTATGGATAATGGAGTCCTTACATTTGACAATGTTCGCATTCCAAGGGATCAATTGTTAATGAGGTATGACCTACGTTATTTTATACAATTGATCACATCCACATCATTATTTTTATACATCACTTATCTATTTATCTCTGTAATTATGAAATGTCATACACCGACGATCTATTAATATCGCAGGGTAGGGCAGGTGACCAGGGAAGGGAATTACGTGCAATCTGATGTTCCTCGACAGCTTTTATATGGAACTATGGTGTATATACGAAAGACCATCGTTTCTGATGCGTCAATTGCCTTGTCTAGAGCTGTTACTATAGCTACAAGATATAGTGCTGTGCGTAGGCAATTTGGTTCGCAGGATGGTGGACCAGAAACACAGGTAACAAATTAGGGTGATATTGACTAGATGTTATTATTGTGTCTGATGTTGACAATTTGTTGAATGTTTTTTAAAAGGTTATTGATTACAAGACTCAACAGAGTAGGCTCTTCCCGTTGCTAGCTTCTGCTTATGCTTTTCGATTTGCTAGTGAATGGTTGAGCTGGCTATACACGGATGTCACTCAGAGGTTGCAAGCTAACGACTTCTCGAGTCTTCCTGAGGCTCACGCGTGTACTGCTGGTTTGAAGTCGTTGACGACTTCCATAACTGCTGTAAGTGCATCGTGATGTCTTTTCTACAGCGGCAAACAACCAAAATTTGCTCTTCATGTTCTATGACTACGGAGCTGACATTACGTTATGCTATTTATTTAGGATGGAATTGAAGAATGCCGGAAATTATGTGGTGGTCATGGTTATTTATGCAGTAGTGGGTTTCCTGAATTATTTGCAGTTTATATTCCAGCATGCACTTATGAAGGTGACAATGTTGTACTGCAATTACAGGTACATGCTCGTTTTCTTCTTTTTTTATTTTTTGCTCACTCATTTGGCTTTGAGAAGGATCAACTTTAATCTAGTTGTAATGTATCTGATGCTTTAAGGTTGCGAGATTCCTTATGAAGACTGTCGCCCAGTTGGGTTCTGGAAAACCCCTGTTCGGTACAACTGCATACATGGGGAGAGCAGAGCATCTGCTGCAATGTAACTCGAGTTCTAAAAAACGTAAGTGCTGGAGTAATTACTTTTTTGTTAAAAAAAATATAGGTGCAGTCAGATTTGATTGTGTTAGGTGATTGACTGTGTAAATACTCCCAACAGCTGAAGATTGGTTGAAGCCGGATGTGGTGTTGGAGGCATTCGAGTCCAGAGCATTAAGGATGTCGGTTAATTGTGCCAAAAGCCTGAGCAGATTCTCTAAGCATGAAGAAGGTTCTTTTTTTCATAAGAGTTCTTTTCGTTTGTTTGGACATCTGATACTTCCCACGAATAGTTCTCATTAACTGTATCTTTTTTTAACTATATGTTTAATTATTTTGTCTGCACAGGCTTTACTGAGCTTTCAGCTGACCTAGTGGCAGCAGGTGTTGCACATTGTGAACTGATAATTGTCTCAAAGTATGTATTTTTTTGTCGTGGTTTGTAATTATACTGGGATCCGATTATTTGAGTTGGAAAACAATCCCTTAGTTGGTTGCAGTATACAAGGGCATTGTACTTATCTTGACGATTCTTTTTGGGTTTGTTTCAGGTTCATAGATAAATTGAAGCAAGACATTCCTGGTGATGGTGTCAAACAACAGCTTGAGATTCTTTGCAGCATATACGCTCTCCATCTCCTACAGAAGCATGCTGGCGACTTCCTGTCAACAGGCAGCATCACGCCAAAGCAAGTTACACTTGCGAACGAGATGCTTAGAACTCTATATTCCAAGGTTAGTCACTTGTTTTTAGCCCTTGCTCAAGGAAAATTGTCATTCCACATTCATTTAGTGCTTATATGTGCCTCTGTGATCCATCCAGCTCCGTCCCAATGCAATTGCACTCGTGGACTCTTTCAACTATACCGATCACTACCTTGGGGCTGTACTTGGAGGATACGATGGTAATGTGTACCCTAAACTGTACGAGGAGTCATGGAAGAGTCCTTTAAATGACGCTGTTGTGCCAGAAGGTTACCATGAGTATGTGCGCCCAATCCTGAAACAGCAACTCCGTATGGCCAGGCTGTGAGACATGTTTGTGCCACTGATTTGTTTAATTACATGCCGGAGAACATTAGCACAGTATTTATATTTATGCTTTGTAAAATAAATGGTTGCCAGACCATGTTCATGAATTAATCATTGAACTGGTCCCTTTGGATCTTTGGGACGCTTCCTTCTGTAGGTGAATGTGATCGTCTTTCTTACTTGATATCAAGATACAATGTATACTTGAAACTGTATGTGAGGAGACATGGAAGAGTCCATTGAATAAATCTGTTGTGGCTGAAGGTTACCATGAGTATATTCGCCTAATTCTGAAGCAGCAACTTCGCATGGCTAGGCGGCTGTGGTTTCAAAAATTACTCAAAGACTTGCGGAGAAATATGAATACATTAATATCTAAGCAGTAAGAGTGTGCCGGAAATTTTTTTGGTCACATAAGAAATGTTTCTTAGCGGTTGTCATTTCTTGGAAACTCTTGTGAGAAGAAAAACATCATGCCTGAAAGCCATATGTCAATATTTTGAATTATTCGGGCATGTCAGATGCTTTGAGTAGCTTTCTAATCTCCTCATTTGCATCTTCTTCAGATACACTGTTTTGTTTCCATGATGAATAAAAGATAATGGTCGCCGCTATAGCCAACGTCATTAGGCCAAGACATGCAACTGAAATAAATGTGTAAGAAAAGAAAACATGTCACAATTGAGATGACTCTAACCAGTGGAAAACCAAAATCAACAGTTTGTTTCATGAGAGTTCACCTGTTAGACGCGAGGACTCAGATCTTAGAGCAACTTGCGCATTTTCTTGAAGTTCAGGCAAGTCCCATGTCAAACCAAGGCCGAAGCTGTTATCAGACAAATAAGAACTATATGAAAATGGGATGGCCACAGTCTTCAACATCATACAAGAGCTCTCAAGCGCAACGGTGGTGATATTTTCAACCGTGTAGACATGGTGATGGTCTCCACTTAGGCATGGGATTTGCTCAAAGGAAGGTGAAGACAGCCTCGACGAGCAGTTTAGATATGTGTAGTTCTTGACGACGTAGTAGTATTTGAAACGGCTTTGGGAAAGGTCAAGATTTAGGAACACTTCATGGACACAGTTTCTTGGGTCAGTAAGGTCTATTTTTTTGAGAGGGTATGAGATGGACTTTATACCCATTTCTCCGTAAGATGGGAATTTGATCGCGGGTAGGTTGTTTTTGCAGAGGAGATTGAACTCAGATGAGTCTTGGATGCCAGAGGTGAAGGGATACTTAAGATCAATGCTCCCATGGTTGCACTCGAATATTGACGAGGTGGAGTTGGATTGAGAAGACTCTATGGGTGAAAAAGCAAAGGAGACGAAGAACAAAAGCTTGAGTAAGAGATCCATGAGAAGTGGTCAAGAATGACTCCATATGCATTTACATAGCAGTATAAATATCTCACAAGTATTCTCATTCATTTTTAAAGCTTAAAGTTCTTAAAATATATGCTCTCAATTATTGTTAATTCGAAGATTCTCATACTTCATAAAATTTGAGCCTTTAGATTGCAGTTAACGTGCAAGCCTATGCGACCACGACCAAGACCAAGACTTTATGACAATATGATAGCATAATTTTGAGGCCTTTTAGGAGGTAAGAGTTTTGAAAAAAAGAGAAATAAAGTGAGATAAAGAGATGAGTTGAACTACAACAACACTATGAAGGAACTTGAAAGCTTGAGATGTGTTTTTTTCATCTTTTAAGAAGTTGCAATATTTTGGTGTAGCTTTGGCACCTCAAAACATGTTCTCACAAAAGTGGGCAGGCCAAGGCTTGCTTTTCTCACTTTGGCATTCTTTTTCAATTCAAAAACACTGGAGGTCGACAAGTTTCGTTAGTCGGATGCTCGAATGATTACTTCGCATATGCAACGCATAACCGTCTGGGCATTCCTCTGATGATTTCTTGGAAACCTTAGGTTGGAAGGAAATTCCAAAAAAAAAAAAAAAAAAAAAAGGAATTGGGTGACTTTTGAGGTCAAACTTTGTCTCTACCTTATTTGGTCTCCTTAACCCAACATTTCTTTAATAGAGGTTCATAATGATGATGGCAACTGGGAATACTGTATGTTGACTTGACAATGGATTAAGTATTGTGGCATTGACCATGACACTCTTTGATCAGTCTCTACCTTGAATGAAGAATAAATCACACAAATATGTGTAGTAGAGGAAGCTTATAGCAAAACGCTACGATTGGGTGTACACAATCACTATTGATAAGTACTTCGTTGTGAATTTACATATGACATTGCTAACCCTTAAGCACTAGGGCGATGAGTAATGTTGCTTTAATCTATAAAGATGATACATGGTACAGGTACACTATGATACAATAGGGTTAGGTTCATGAAGTGGACATACATACAAGGGAGGTACTCGAGTAATGAATTTACATGAGCTCCTTTGCTAGCTTAACTGGGTTGTCTTTAAGAATATGCAATGTTGCTGATGATTTGGATTTTCACCAAGACTGTCTGTGGATGCATTTGATGCAGAATCTGAGTCATCATCTGTTCACAGATAGGAATTGTAAGTGGGAAAGAAAAGAAAAAGGTATTTAAAGATATCTCAAAGTTCCAAAGGGTCACGATTGCTTGCTTGCAGGCAATTCACTATGAGCTTCTTTAAGTTACCGAAGGGGATATGTGATAATTTCACGTCTAATGCCTTAAGCTTCTGGTGGAACAATGGACAAAAGGAAAGGCGCATGCACTTTATATTAACAAGGAAATTTTACATAAGGACATAAATGGAGGAATGGGATTTAGGTGTTTTAAGTGTATTAATGAAGCTATGCTAATGAAACAAGCTTGGATAGTGATGGATAACCCTGAGTTACTAATGAGCAAGTTCCTTCAGGCGAAATATTTTTTTTTTTTTAAAAATGGAGATTTGCTAAATAGTAAGTCGAAAACCTCCCGACTCTTTTGTTTGGAAAAGCATTTGTAGTACGCTGAAAGTGTTCAAGTCAGGTTTTTGATAATGGACAACATGAGTTGGAAACTCTCCTCAAGTGGATGTTACTCGGTGAAGTATGGATACAGATTGAAACTGGCAAGAGGCTCAAGCATGGGAGAGTCATCTAACAAAGAGTTGATTGAGAGGATATGCAAGAAATTCTGGACATGTGGGATCTCAGAGAGGGTAAAATTAGTCACATTGAGATTGTATTACAATGTTTTGCCGGTGTATTATAATCTGAGGAGGAGAGATTGTAAAGCGGAGGCTGGGTGTGTTTTTTGTGGGTGCAAGCAAGAGAGTAGTATACTATACACCTGTGTTGTGGAGTGCTGGTGGAGGAAGAGCTTTTGGAATTTGTATTGGACTGAAGGACTGAAGATAGTACAATTTCTCATCCTCCAGATCACAGCCATGGTACTGGTAATACCCACCGCCAGGAAATTGGTTCTCAATTTGTTCCTCAAGGCATTGAATCTCACGTGGTTAGCAGATGCCATTGATACAGAACATCTCTGCAATTCAGGAAATCTCCTTAAGCACATTCTTAGCCATTCTACATTGGAAGTATAATAAGTGATCTCGACTTTCCTGCTCGCACCCGCAAAGGACACCCTCCTTAGGCACACCTGGACACATCTCTTTCTCAATCAGTCTTTTGTCAACAATCGATTCTTCGCCACCAGCCATGCGTGGATTGCTTCACGAGGAGAGTTTAACTTGTTCCAAAACAACACGGACCCAATCAACCTTAGATATGTATCCTTGACCTTGAATCCCTTCCCCTGACCAGTCCACTTCAAAGATCCTCCTTCCACCACAGTGCACTTTGAGCTCAAAGATTTACAAGCAACCATTCGGACACATGAATTTTGATTCACCTCTCCCATTTCCCGCCACTAACTTTCTTTAGTCACTAGTTTTGCATCGGAAAAAAAGAAGCTTGCATCGCTTCTCAGAATCCATAGTTTCTTGTTGAGATAAAAATCAATAAATGAACACACACACACACACACAAACAGAGAAAATAATATTTGCAAATTGCACATGAAATTAGACGCTACAAATGACGTCACACTTTCATTACAACACCATCAGCTGCTGAGCAAGTGCTGACGTCGGGTGCGGAGATAACGGCGATAACGGAGGAACCTCAAATATCCCTCTCATTTCCGTCTCATCAAAATCCCAAAACGACACCGTTTCATCAACCACCACTTCCGCCTCCATCTCAGCCGCATCGATCTCAACCTTATCCTCCTCCAACCTCCGCCTCTTCCTCCCACGATTCACATCAACACCAACACCAACACCAACGCTGCACGACTCAGCGATCTCCAACGGGAAGTTAAGAATCGCTTTGCTTCCTCTTAGCTTAAACGCCGCTCTGTCGTACGCCTTCGCTGCATTGATCGCTGTGTCGAACGTTCCTAACCAAACCCTAGCGCCTCTCTTGTTCGGATCTCTAATCTCCGCCGCGAATTTCCCCCATGGCCGTCTTCTAACTCCCCTGTAGTGCCTGTCGTCGTCGATTGAAACGGTCTTCGTCACCGCTACTGCCTTCGATGGTTCCGATTGTGTCAGATCGAGAGATTCGGTTTTGTTCGGAAGTGAGATGGTCAGCGACGGTTTGCGTTTGTTGCTTGATTTCGACATCCGATTTTGTGGCTTCGTTGATGTTTCTATTAGGTCAATTATTTCCGACTTGGGTGCGATTTTGGAATTGGTGGATTGGAATGTGAAAAATTCGTTTGGTAACTGATCGAATTCGAAGCTGTTGAAGCTCTCAAGCTTGTTGAAAGTTTGGTAGTTGGAGAAGGAGACTGGTGAATCGGTGCTGGATGTAAGGACCGATTCAGAGCTGTCGGATGAGGATACGAATGGTTTAAGATTCACTGGGGATAACAATCCTCCGAAGAGATGTTGCTTGATCTGCTCCAGAGTGGATACTTCTGATGGTGTCGCCATTCGAAGCTTGTGAATTGGGTTATTATTCAGATGGTGATTAGATTTTGAAGTTGTTTACGAGGATGAGAATGAATGAATTGAGTAGAAAAATGGAGTGTGCGGAAATTTATAGATCTTTGGCCGCATGAGCAAAGGAAGGTCATGGTGACCTTCGTAGATGGAAAGAGGAAGGAACCATCATCGTCATCATACTCGAGCTCTTGCTTTTGTTACTGAGTGTTTTGGAGACTGAGTTACGGCCGTTGGATTGTTAAAGGTTGAAAGTCAGAGACAATCGGACCGCTGATGAGGTAAGTAAACGTTAAAGAAAAGACCATGGACTGCATTTTTTATGTTTCTTGTCAACTTGCTTTGGAAATGAAATGAATTGTTTATGGCGGAGGTCTGTTTCTTTGATGCTTCTTGTTTAATGCACGTTTGTGGATAAGGGCTTGGTAGCATATGCAATCACTTGTATCGTAGCGTGACGTGAATGCATGCTTTGGTAGCATCTGTTAGCAAATAGGTGGATTTGGGGTTCATATTTTGTTTTACGGACGTCTGTGAAGCATTGTAATGTTAGAGCAAGTAATTATAATTTTCTTGAACTCCTTAATTTTTGTCCCCATAAATCTGTTGATGTTAGCCTTGTAGGTGTCGAGTTGTTGAACTCATTGTATTGGGGGTATGACAATGAAATGGGTGCGGATCAATAGCTTGTTAAGTTATTTTTTGATATAGGGACTTTTATGAGCTTTGTTATTAGGTGTTATTTGTGTTACCAGTCAAATGGTTGGATCCTGAACCTGATCTGCTTGGGGACTGTATATGAAAGGATAAAACTTTGTTGTAGAATTCATTTATTTCTTAGGAGTACGGACCTGTTTGGTCTGATGATGTTAGTCGATGTACTATTTGGTCCTCAACTTTCGGATAAGCTTTTGCTGTGTTGTTTTCTGAACTTGGCTAGATTTGTGACAGGGTAATTTAGCTGCATTAAGTATAGTATGTACGATGATACAAATATTAGGTCACATGAGGTTATTTTCTTTGGTTGATATGGCTTTGTTGGTCATTTAAAGCTCATTTTGCGGCTCAAAAGCTTTCAGATTCGGTGAATTTACTGTGTTGCCCTGGTGCACAGAGTAATTGGAACCGATGCTTTAAGCAGTATAGCTATTGCCTTCATCCACAGAGGTGCATAGCTTGAATAATCATAACTTGATTTGGATGCGTTTTTCTTTGATTTGAATTCCGGCCAAAAAGTTACACCTTTCATAAGCTGATAAGCATTGATCAAGAGTTCTGCGGTTTTGGATTTAATATAAAATTTTAAGTTAATTGTTGCCTTAAGCACCAGCTTGCTAAGTGGATCGGAAAAATGAGAGAGAAAAAAATTATATTGGTGTTTGGAATGCTCATTCTTAGATACAGTAGTAGTAATCGGGAACAGATGGTCCCCGGTAGATAAATGATTCTTGTTTATCAAGATTATGAAGACTGTGATACTAACCAATCTCCTGTTTGATTTCATAAACTCTGCTGGGCCATCAGCTTCAGCTGTATTAAATGCCTGTTTTTGCTAATTATATTCATCTCATAGGTTGATGACAAACTTAATCTGCACTTATCTTGCTTTTTGGCAACTTAAGATTAAAAACTTTGTTAAACATGATCATATTAGATCGGTTTTTTCCTCGCCCTCATATAAAAACATTATCTTGCTAAATGGCGGTCTGTATGTTTTCGAGATAGGACAATTTTATACGCCGAGTCATTGCACATCCTTTGATGTTTAAATAATAGGTTGCTTATCCTAGAACCCTATTGCTACTAGGCCTACCTGTTTTGAATTACATGGTTTTGGTTGTTAGTGCAAAAACAGCTTAGGGTCGCCACATTAATCTCAACTTGGGCATATTTTTTGTAACATGATTAGCTTGTGATAATGATGTCTCTTTCCCATCTACTTGCGTATTATCAGTTTGTTTAATGGCTAACCTCCCGTATGAATTCACCTGCCATGTCTGAATGCAAAATTAAATACGTATATAACTAATTTAGAGCGTCATTGTTGATCGACATCTCTGAGTAGCTTTAATAATTCAATGGATTAGAGCGATGATGATGATGATGTCTTTAGTTGATATTCATTGCACTTATGCATGTGATAGTTGAGATTGCTGGCTAAGATTGGATATTATATGCCATCCACTTGCTTAACCAGTAAAGTGCCTTCCAACTTGTCCATTGTGTTTTCAGAAAAAACACGATTAATTAGGGCTAATAATCGTTCACCTAATCTGAACGCATAATATTAATATTAGTACAATTTAACATTATAGTAATATGCTCCATAACAATGTATCCTAAATTCCCAGCTTTGGAATGTATGTTTGAATTTTCTTGGTCCAGACCAAATTTGGAAAGTCAAATGTTGGAATGGGTGCTTCTGTCTGTGGCTGGCTCCGGACACGTGCTATACCTTTGAAGTCAATCCTTGACCTGTTTGCTGTTTCTGGTCTAAACTGTTGAATAGTCTTCTGCTGTTTTTTTTTAGGTGTGTGTTGTTGCTGGTTTTGCAAGATTGAATCAATGATAGTATGGATTTTTGCTGCGGACTTTATTTTTTATTTTATGAAGCAGGCTGGTTATTGAAACATTTATTGCGATTGTAGACTGGTGAGCTTCTGGACGGTGCTTCGGTCAATGTCTTGTTGAATAGATTTGCAAGTTGGAGATGTTTGAGAAAGTCGCACCGTTTTGATTCTGAAGTATGTTGCGGTTAGATCTGGACCAGTCAAATTGCAGATTTGTTTTGCGAAGTAATAGGAACGGTAATAATAGCAACTCTCTCTCTCTTAAATCATTAGGCTTGGTAATTGAAGTTATCCTATGTTATAAACCTACAATCTATCAAATCCAAAAAAATCTAAAAATAACATAAAGTCTTGAATTAAAATTGGTAAAGGCATTTGCGGAAAATGGAATTTGACTTCCTAACAGTTGTAGTTGATGAAACCAATCAAGATAGTCAAATACATCAAGATTTTTATGAGGAAACCGCCGCAACTACGGAGGAAAGCCTCGAAGCTTTTCTCGGGAAAAGATTTCACTATAAATTGAAAAATACACGAAGTTCCTTGACGTCTTTGTCATTCCTTAAGCAGATTTTGGCTAAATCCCAAAAAACTTTCAAACAAACCATACAACAGTAACAAAACCAAGTTTCATACTACAAAAGCAGACTTACAATACTCCACATCCAAATATAGAAGGAATTTCGATTCAGGACGGTCAACCATCTTTTACGGTGTCGATTTTGATAAACTAGCTTGGGATGTCTAAACTCTTTGGCAAACCGATTTGTGAAGGTGTTTGCCTGGTCTTGGACTTGGCTGCACCTAGAAGTGGTAAAATAATCCATTTAGGTAAATGGATTAGTAAAATTCATTAAAAATTCATTAAATGTATTAATGAAATTCATTAAAAAACATAAACAGATTAATGAAATCCATTTATGTGTAAATGATGTGTAAAAGGATTAATGAAATTCGTTTGACTAAATGGATTAAAGCTAATATGTTATATTAAATGGTCAAACTCATTTAATCCGTTTACACTAAATGGTCTAAATGGATTGAACCATTTAAACCACAGTTCATTTAAAATTCATTTATAATCCAACCAATTCATCCATTTTGTCACCTCTAGCTGCACCCCTCATTATTATTGGCTTCTCTACAACTGAGTGTTGCATGCTTCGGTGTAAAATGTTCGATGAAAATTGTGAACTCTCAGCCAATTGCAGCTTCGCTACAAGAAGTAATCGACATCCACACAGCTTGACGAAGCATTAATGGAACCATAGCAAACCTAGACAAAGAATTTGCCATGTTGGAAACCAGGCAAAACAAACCAACGTCACCCACCTATTTTAAGTTTTCAATCCACATTTATTGCACTTGAACTATCACAGTAAACCCTATATCAAATAATGCCCATTACTCAAAGTCTCAAATGCAGGGATGCCAAGAATCATGTTTAACAAATACAAACCCTTTTGTGGACCTGATACTTATATCGATTAAATTCTAATATAAAGAGAATTTTTTTAATCCATACCAAAATTGCCTTAACTAGAAAGTCAAAGAATAGGGGATGATTAAGGTCTTAAGTTCTTAACCATTAAAAGCGAGCTAAAATATATGAAATTGTATTGTAAATTTTTTAACAACCGCATACTTACTAGTAATCTATATATCTATCTATTCTTATAAGGCAATGGATCATATATAAAGGGTATAATAAATTAAAAAGTATTAAGAGATCTTGGCCGTTTAAGAATATCATCCGACGATCAGTTTTTAATCTATTAAAATCGAATATATTTATTCCTAAAAGGG
>JAWWMW010000971.1:69549-82761 GCA_035048345.1 Echeveria elegans
AATTACAATAATATATATTTATATTTATTTTACGTAACCGTATCCTTGCCGTATCCGTATTTAAGAATTTTCATTTTGCCGTTTTCCGTTTCCGTATCCGTCCCCGTATCTGAACCCGTACCCGTATAGGTGCTACTTAGGCTCACATTATCATCTTTTAGTACATTACATTACATAGCTTTAATGGAGGGCATGTGAGACCAACTGCCTCTGTTATATAAAGCTACAACAAGCACATAACTCCAAGCCTTTCTGTGATTTGGCCTCTCTAGAGCATTGCAAACTCTGTCAAGGTTTCCTCGGTGAAAATGAATATTGAGAATCCAAAACCTGGTAAAATGGATGTGAGTTGTAGGAATGATCTGGCGGAGACGAGGATGAAGAAAGTATGTGAATGTTTTAGTACTTATGGTGGAAAGGTTATGGATTTCCCTAAGGAGGCGAGCAAAGTGTTGTGGAAGTTAGGCCGGGATGATCCCAGGAAAGTCATACACGCAGTAAAAGTTGGCATATCCATAACATTAGTATCGCTCTTGTATTTACTGAAGCCAGTGTCTAGAGGGATCGGCGAAAATGCTATTTGGGCGGTCATGACTGTGGTTCTAGTCTTCGAGTTCACTGCAGGTACAAGCGAAAACACCTTGACTTACCATATGGGTGATGTTTTGTTTTCTATATCATATTTAAGCATTGTTATTTTTCGTGTAGGTGCAATGTTGTGCAAGGGACTGAACCGGGTATTAGGGACGCTCTTGGCCGGATCTTTAGCATTTTTATTTGAGTTTATTGCAAATGAGTCTGGTCAAGTCTTTCACGCTGTTTTCATTGGATCAGCAGTTTTTACCATAGGTATTATACATGCCATTGTTCCATATTTTTTTTCCCGACTGGATCTGAAAGTTTGGATTCTTGAATATATTTTCAGGGGCTGTGGCGACTTATATGAGATTTTTACCTTCCATCAAGAAAAACTTTGATTATGGAGTTGTTATATTTCTCCTAACTTTCAACCTCATAATTGAATCAAGTTATCGAGCTGATGATGTCATCAGAATAGCACATGAGAGAGTGTACACTATTGCAATCGGGTGTGGTATTTGCTTGGTCATGAGCCTTCTCGTATTTCCAAACTGGTCTAGTCAGACTCTTCATGACTCCACTGTCGTAAAGTTCGAAGGCCTGGCCAAAGCCATTGAAGGTAAAATTAACGTTCTCAAACATCGTGTGATTTTTATTTATGTTATGCTTTGTACTGTTTTTCTTACCTTGTTTTATTTTTGAATATGTTCTTTGACTTATCTGCAGAATGTGTTAGTGCTTACTTTAAGGAATCTGACTGTGAATCAGTACTGAATGAGTCATCCGAGGATTCTGTCTACATGGGATATAAGGCTGTTTTAGATTCGAAATCCAATGACGAGATGTTGGTATGCTCTATGTCTCCACTTATTTGTCACTCTTTGAGTTGTCAGAATCTAGTGTGTCCGAATCCATCTCATTTTGCATACATTTTTTTCATTTGTTTTTGGGCCCTGAAAACAGGCCTTGCACGCGAGCTGGGAGCCTAGGCACTCAAGACACAGACTTCCATGGCAGCAGTATGTCAAAGTTGGCGCAGTGCTTCGCCAATTTAGCTACACAGTCGTGGCCTTACACGGCTGTCTCAAGTCAGAGATACAGGTATGTATGGTTAGTCACATGAAGCATTAGGGTACCTTGTATGACAAGGAAACATGTTGGAATAAAGGCCTTGTTTTTTATATTAAAATCTGGGATATCTGCAGGCACCAAGTCGAGTCCGGGTTCTTTTCGAGGGTCCGTGCATCGGAGTGGCAGGTGAAGTGTCAAAAGTTCTCAGGGAACTCGCCCAAAGTATAAAATCCCAAACCCACTGCTCGGGAGAACTTCTTTTAGACCAATTAAACAACGCATTATGTGATTTAGAGAAGGCCATAAAAGCGCAGCCACGCATCTTCTTAGGCAGCAGCAACAACCGTCAAACCATACTAATCTCGGCTTCGGTCACATCCACACAAGAAAATGACTTACTACACCAAAAGCTGGTCTCATCACCCCCCAGTATGAAAACAGATAGCTCAGCTTTGACATCTCATCACGCGGAACAATGTAAGGAGAAAGAGAGGAAAGTGTTGAGGAAGCAAATGAGCAAGGTTGCGATCACAAGCTTGGAGTTTTCTGAAGCTCTTCCTTTCGCAGCATTTTCTTCTTTGCTGGTGGAAATGGTGGCAAAGCTTGAACAAGTGATTGAGGAAGTTCAGGAGTTGGGAAGAGTTGGAAAGTTTAAGGAGTATATTGCTTGTGATGATTATGTAGTTGTCAGCTGTGAGCACCCCAAAATGGAGACTGATTTTGGAACCCATCAAGGATCCAGTGGGGCTGAGTAGCTTGTAAATTTTTTGTTGTGATTTTTAGATAATGGGATTACACTTTACAGATATATGTTTTGCACTGAATATTTAGATATGTTTTCATATCATGCTATTGCATGGTACATTGCATTTATGTACTACTCCTCTGTCCTCTTTTGTTCTTTCTATTTCTATTTTTGGTGTCACATTTTGTTCTTCCTATTTTCATTTCGGGCAATTCTTTTTCCTACTTTATCTCTCACATAACACTCTCTTTCATACTTTATTCTTCCCTCACTTACCTTTATATTATTTTCTCTCTCACACTATCATTATTTCTTAAATTTCGTGATAACTACCAAATGTAGAGGAGGGAGGGAGAATTTGACAAACCCAGGCGACCAGTATTGAAGCAAAGTCATTGTATCATCCACTCGACTTCTACACTACGTGGATTGTCGATTGTCAAAAAGCAGTAGCTAGTGGTCTAACCGTTGAACTCTGATTTTGATGATAATGATAAGTCCTTCCTGAGTGCATTTATATATAAAGTTTCAAGGTTTTCGAGTCCTACTTTTGATATGAATTTGTTTTTCTTTAGCTATGGACTTTTCTTAGTAGTTTTTTCTTGAAAAAATTGTTGTCTTTTTGACGTGTCTTTGCTTCTTGGAAGGAAGAAACCATAAATGTTAATCAAGATACTAAAAATTATCTATAAAAAACAATTTCATGTCTCCAAAATCCAACACACAAAGCAGGAGCAATGCAGCATACTTCAAGTTCAAGTGAGTAAACCTTATAAAGCAATCATTTTTATGACAATTCAGATCAGAAAAACAACACCTTTACATTGTAAGTTGGTTTATCTGAAAGCATGGCGAGCCTTGCAGCACTCACTGGCGCAATGGATAAAGCCATTTTTGATCCAGACTTTCAGCAATTGCCGACTTGCTGAAACTCTTCTCCAAATATGGACCCCTATTGCAACATTTTAAAACTACAAGACTCCAATCAGAAATTCAACAAAATCCCAAAATAAATAACCATGAGAAAAATACAAAATTGAATTCGTGACGTCAGCAGTCGTCCGTCATGGTCGCGACGAGGCTTGTTCTCCGACCGCCGCCAACTCTCTTCCTCTCAGCCGCAACCGCCGCCTTTCCAATCCGACGCCGAATATTCTCCACTCTCTCCATGCTCTCCGGACAATCCCAAACCCTAAAAATCCAACCTTCATCGCTCTACGGACCATCTCTACTCAAAGGGAGTAAAGTAGTACTGAAAACCCCTAAAATCATCGATTCTGGTTACAAAGATGATATTGGGGTGATTGATGAGGAGATTTTTACTCGAGTGTTTGACGTTTTGGCAATTCGCGTTCCGGCGAAAGATTGCTTTTTGCTGGAGGAGAGATTAAGAGGGCATTTGTTGAACTGGCCACGGATTCGTAACATTGCGCGTGTACCTGGGGATGACGTGGAGGAAGGGTTTGAAGACTTAGTGGCGAAGGATGAGGAGGAGGAGGAAAGGGTGAGATTGGATAAGTTGAATAGGAGGGTGTATGGGAGAGCTGATGGGGATGGAGAGAGGTTGAGTTCTGTGCTTTATAGAGATAAGCTTGTAAAGAGTTTTGATGCTAATGGGTTTGTGAATTTTAGGAATGTGGCGAAAATGTCGAGACCGGGGAAGAGGAAAAAGGATGTGAGGAATGGGATTGTGGAGGTCGATGGGAAAGTTAAGAGAATAGGGGATGGGAGAAATGGAGTTTCAATGGTGGAGGTGGTGGAGGATGAAGATGCCGGAAACTGGAGTGGGTTGCTGGGGGTTGGGTTTAAGGGAGGTGTGAGATGGAGAGGACCAACGAGGCTTCTGCTTTTGGATGAGAATTACGCTAATGGAGACGTGGAGCAGTTGCCGGAGGCGATCAAGGTTTCTGTTATGTTACCGTTTCTGATATAGTGTAGCCGCAGAGCCATATCCTTTTGAATAAAAAAACGCAAAATGATAGTGATATTTGTGGAATTGTGTGGATTTTAAGGACAAATAGACATGAAGGCTTCTGAAGAACTTGTTCATAACCGAATGTGTTTTATCTCAGTTGCAAATTTAAATGTTTGATCTTTGTGTACTTTTCATATGTTGATCATGTAGATTATATCTATGATATGTTACACTACAGGTAGTTCTGAGCTCTGATGGAGATAAGAAAAGTCCCGGTCCTGAACTTCTGAGATGCAAACTGACGTTGTTCTATAGTTATTGGCAAATGGATGAGGTATAATGGTAAACCATGGAATGGAAGATCGTGAAATGGACTAACTCTGGTTATTGATCGTTGTATCATGTGGCTTATGTTCTTGCAGATTTTAGAGGCATTGCTTCCAAATGGAATGATTGTGCCTTCCGCATTTGAAATGGTTGGTCATATCGCACATTTAAACTTGAGAAATGAGCATCTGCCGTACAAGAAGCTCATTGCAAAGGTGAGTTTTCGGATTGGGTACGCCTGGTATCGACTGAATATCTCTTGTATATTTACTCACAGTCTTATGACCTTTGTGTTGATTTGAACCATCAACACTGCTATTTCAGGTTGTTCTTGACAAACACAGATCAAAGATACGGACAGTTGTGAATAAGATTGATGCGATCCAAAACAACTACAGGACAATGCAGCTTGAGGTTTTAGCTGGAAATCACTCTTTGGTGGCTACTGTAGTGGAGAATGGGCTGCGATACCAAGTCGATTTGGCTACAGTGTATTGCTTTTTATCTTGAGAAATACCTAAATTTAATTTCCAAATAGATGTGTGGCTTGTGGAGATTAGATGGTGCTTTCAAAACTAGTTAGCTGGAGTACTTATTTTGGTAGCTCTCATATTTCTGGCCTCCCTAACACAACCAAATTCTTCATGTTTGTAAAGTCACTTCAGCTTTGTGATGCTGTAGTATCGACTCATGGATTCTCATGGCTGCATTAATTCACTTACATGGAGTGGTTTATATGATTTGCTTATCCGTTGTTTGTCAATTTACGTAGGTATTGGAATTCAAGGCTTGCAACTGAGAGGCAAAGACTTCTGGATTATTTTACACGAGATGATGTTGTTTGTACGTTTCCAGTTTTTGAAATTCATTTTTTCCACTGAAATGTGTTCAGTTTCTAATATTTTCGTTATCTTCTGGTCATGTAGAGAATTTTATTATTTGTGAATCAGGTGATGTTTTTGCTGGAGTTGGCCCAATAGCATTAGCTGCAGCGAAGAAAGTAAAGCGTGTTTACGCAAATGATTTGAATCCCCAGGCTGTTGAATACATGGAGAGAAACTGTGTACTCAACAAACTGGAGAGGAAGGTTCAGGTACTTGTGAATCTTCTGGCAGTTATCATACTCTATTTATTAAAGTAGTTGTTTCTTGATTTACTGAGTCTCTCTAGGCAATGGTTGTGAATATCAGTCATATAGATGACGAAGCTTTAAATCTCGCTTTAATTCATATTCAATTCATTCATTGAAGAGCTGAAGCAGATCATTGTGCTAACACCTACATTAGTACGGTGCATGAATGTGTATGCCCGTATTGACAGTGTTTTCGTGTCATATAGGTGTTCAACATGGATGGTAGGAGATTCATACAAGCTATGTTTACGAGCTCTAAGGCAGGTTCCATCACACAGGTTGTCATGAATCTGCCGGGAGATGCCGCTGAGTATTTAGGTACCATTTGCTGCTTTGTTAGATACTTGTTTATCGGTTTTCTTATTCAGTTCTAGGTTTCAAGTTGTGAGTCGTCTGAGGCGGCCCACCATCTGTGGTTGCCAGTAATTGCCTCAGGGTAGTAGCGCTAGGAACTTTTTGACAGAACTAACAATTTTCTTCATTCAGACTGAATCCTTGGGTTATGGTTTAACAGACGTGTTTAAGGGAATATATAGAGATAACCCACAAGATGGGAAGCTTGCATTCCCAACAATCCATATTTATGGATTCTCAAAGGCTGATGATCCAGAATTCGACTTTGAGAAGGTTTGGTTTCACATGTACACTCACTTTTAGTCCCCATTCACCACGTCCAGTTTCCCAGTCTTTTATGAATTATAAATCCATCAACTCGTTAAAGTAATTTTTTTTTCTTTTTCAACCACGTCCATCCAGCGGATACGAATTGCATTGTCAGAGGTGGCATTTGAGATAAAGCTGCGGAAAGTGCGTCTAGTCGCACCCGGAAAATGGATGCTGTGTGGATCATTTATCCTTCCCGAGAGTGTAGCATTTGCTAAATCTACCTCGGATCTATAATGTAAGTATACATAAATCCCATCACATCATACATCCATGTAATTTCCCAGACTATGATCCTTGAGAATCAGTAAAAAAATGCCCTCAAAAATGGAACCAACAAGATTGAGCAAGGCAAGCGGGAAAGGTGAGGTTATTGCTGCATGTACCAAATATCTCAAATCCGAATGATTACCTACTAGTTTTCCAAGACACTGAGGATTGTCAAAAGGCATTTATGCATTAAGCAAAAAATGTTGCATTTCAGGTTCAGGTACGATGAGATCTGGTGCAAGGGGAACGACAAATGTACTAAGTGTTTTTGAAGTCGAAGATGTACGCTTTGGATCCATATAGATATAGTCGATATCAGAGAAGATATACATACAGAATCGGAGAATAACCTTTATTATGTAAAACCTCATTATTAGTGGCAAAGCCTTTCAAATTCATAAACAATGAAAATAAATAGATCTTTCTGTTATGAATGGAATGCAATGGAGCGTTGGGGAGTTAAATGCTTGTCTCCTTATCATTTGCTGTATAAATAGAGATTTCGGATGAAGGAATCGATCACACCCCTGATCATCCTCAACTCTCCTCCTCTTCTCCTAAATTCTAAATATATTTCAATCCCTGTGAATCTCAACGGGACTCAAAAATTTTAAAGTTTTATTAAGATATTTATAACACTTTCTACGCATTTCATAATAAAAGTACATCTGTCAAATTATAAATAATAATTTTTATATCTAATCTGTTCTTCCTCCAAACCCTCGTACCTAAAAATTCATTTTCTCCTGCAGGGTCTATATCATGAAATTTTTGAAAGAAAGAAAGTGTCCACGATTTTCCAAGAAGGAAAAAGGGTGTAAAAATAAATAAATTTAAAAACAAAAAAACTGGCCAGGAAGGAGAAGAGGGAGAAAATGGAAGAGGACGGATTTGAGGAGTGGGACGATGATTTCGTGGAGAAGCTCGACCAAATCGAAAAGCTCGCTATCGCCGCCACGCAGCAGCAGCAGCAGCAACAACAACAACGCACTTGCTCTTTTCCTCCTCCTCCGACTACGATACTTCCACTTCCTCAACAACCGGTGCGGTTAAGTTATGCACATGAACCGTTCAATTATGCGACACACTCGCCTCCCAGAGAGCTCTCGCAGAGGCCTGTAGTGGTGGAGGACTTAAGGAGTCGGAATAGGAGTGATTTTAAGCCGGTGGTGTCGTCGACGATGACGAATAATGGCGTTGTTGCCAGTTCCAGGACTACTTCCAAAGGTACCGTTACTGCTCCTGCTGCTTCGACTTCGACTTCCAGGAGAGGGGAGAATACTGAGATTATTAGGTTGAAGGTTAGTGTGTTCCTTTTTTTTTGTTTTTATATTTTGTTTTTGCTTTTATGTTTGGTTTCAATGTGTTTTGTGGAGTACTTGATCGACATGTTTGGTTTGCAGAGAGAGCTGGAGCGCGTCTCTAAGCAACTTACTCAAAGGGTGAGTGGCATTTGTGGCTTTGTGCTGAGTTAGTTTGAATTTGGATTGGAAGTAAATGTTACCTATGAAAATAAGCTTGCATTTGTTCTGGTGATACACTTTTGTTTGGTGTACACGTTTCCTAATTTATGTTTTGTAGTGAAATTCTATGCTAGGGCAGATTTAAATTGTTCGGTTTCCTTTTGATATTATTGTTACGAAATACATGCTGCCGGGTTTTGATGACCAGCATTCAAGTTCAAGAAACTGTTTTGTTCGAGGTTATGTAATACATAATGTTTGATGTGATATGAAACTTTTTCAGGAACAAGAGTGCCTGGAACTTCGGAAAGAAAGAGAGAAAAATGAGGTGCAGCTTCAGTCTGCTACTATACCTAAGGAAGCCAGAGGTAGTCAGGCGGGCGGCCTAAGGTATACACACCTGTCTGTATTCTCTGGTTTTACAGTGTCCATTTTTGCTCTTACTCTTAACTGCGGAATTTACATCTGTTGAAGGCTTAAAATGCTTCCTGAGACGATTTCTCTCTTCTGTTTCTCAGGTTTTAGTATCTTTGGTTATTTGTTATTTGTAAAATAAGCGAAGTGCTACTTTAATCATTTGACTTCGACATCTTGATCTTACTCAATGCCGCCTTGTTTTACATCTTTAGAATTATATCGAATTAGGGATAACATGTCCAAGTGACAGGTTAAATGATCAAGGAAGCTCGCAATTTGGAACAGGTATAGTTTTAGTTTCAGATTATGCAATAGACTAATGGTTGACTTGTGTTTCCTGGGATCTTACAATGTCTTCCTTTCCAAATTAGGGTTATCTTCTTATCATACAAAAGGAGTTCAGACAGAAGTGGAGATTGATGAGCATCAGTTGCCTTCTGATATGGAGACCACATCATGTGATTCTCTCTTAAAGAAACAAAAAGCCATCCAGCGTTGTTCGGCAGATTTGTACTCAGGAAGTTATCTGGCTTCAACACTGTTTGTTGTTTGCGATGGTGAACTCCAAGTTTTGTTTGGCTACTGCAAAACTACCACTTGTTCAATACGAAAGGGGGCTGTCGGTGAAGAGAATCACTCCCAAGCAACTTCAGTGGACACAGACAAACTCATTTGCTCATCTGACGCTGCCAAAGTGTCTAGATTCTACAATTCCGTAACCTGGGTATTTGACTGTCCCTTTCCATCTGCGTGATAACATGTATCTTTGATGTGATGTCTTTAATATCTAATGTCAATGATGATTATATATAGTGCTTCCACTGGTTCCATTTTAGCTCCTGGCTCAGCTGTAGGTTCAATTTAGTATATTTCAAGCTTGTATAATCTAAGGAAACAATATCAGCATTTTTCTACTGCACACCATGAAGACAATGAAATCTATATAAATTAGTGGCATTTCTAAATTATAGGTAGTGTCGTAATATTATCCCACTTTTCTCAGTTGATTTCGTTATTGAATATCTAATGATTGCAAATGAAACCAATGCTACTGTTCTAGATGTCGGGTGGAGATAACTTTGATCACCGTACTTACTAATCTGTTTTGTTGTATTGTAGATGAGCTCTGGAATGGTGAAATTTGAAACTTTCTTCAGAGCTCTACTTGATCTATGTGTCATTCAAAATGTAGGTCTTGTATGTCTGTATCTACTTGTGCACTGATATATTCTGTTATGAAATTTCTTACATAATATAGTAGCAATATAAGACGCAAATGATATACTTCGTTGTTGATCCCAATTTAGTATTTCAGCTGCCACATATTATATGTTTAGCGAATGGGCTCGTAATTTTTGCGTTTGTGCTTCATTGAGTGAAGTTCACTTATTTTTTTATGTCCCATGCTGGAAACGTGTTAGATTTACGCAACTGCAAAGCATGGTGAGTTATAGATATACGTTTTCTGGTGATAGTTAAGAATTTGATGAATTATGCATAGTCCATATATAATGAATAAGGAAGGGTAATCTTTTTTCTTTTGTCTTTTTTTCCTTTTGAAAGCTATTAACCAATAAAACAGGTAGGAAGTTTAATCATGATTTGACCATTGCAACGCCTTTTCTCAGAACTAATTAGGATTTAGGGAACTTCGGTGTTAGTGTGGGATGCTATCACTTGTTATCATACTAAATGGGATTCATTTGCTCATCTTATAGGCTGTGATCGTATATAGGTCCCTACGGATATTGCATGTTGTTCTACTTCACTTTGCGGGCTGTCAACAAACATCTACAAGAAGGTACGTAACCCTTACTACAACCTGTTGGTTGAAATCATACTTTAGTCAGATGACTGTGTGTTTCTCAGTCATTATTTGTTACAAATGGGTAATCTCAAGAGTTTTGCATTCTTATGATATTTAATTTGATCTTTCCCAGTGCACTCTACTCAGGGATAGCTGTGCAACTGAGGCCACAAGTGATGTTTCAGCTTTCTGCGGAACGGACAGCATTGACATTGCGCATCACGCATCTGATACCAAACTATCATGCATTGAGTGGCTTTCTCTCTTTCAGTTGATGCATCAAATCTCCAATGGTGTTAATGAGGAGTCAATACTATATGAAGCCATGTGCATCATGAATGTGATACTGAAGAGATTTGGCCCTTCAGATAGGGAGAGGTTAGTTAGATACATTCAGGAGTATCTATTTTAATCTTGTTTTTGCTCTCTTAAGTTTGTTTTTACAGATTTGGACAGATTCCAGTTTTTCAAACAGTACCAAAGTTGTTAAAGGAAGATGCTGGCTTAAGAGTGCAGAAGGAAGCAGTTCGTCTACTTTATCTGCTTGTAAATTGTAAGTCCACACTCAGACAGCTCTCATCTCCTCTTTTGCGATTGTGATGATACTGGAAAAGTATTTGGCAGTCAGAATCTTTGTAGTAGTACTGCAGTTCACAACAGTGTATCACCAAGCTCTTAACCCTGTGCTTGCATATTTGTCAATCTGACTTTTGAGCAAGGTGGGATATATATGTCATGTGATTTATCGTAGAACCGTAGATATTATCATCAGTTGATGTGCTTGTCTTAACCTTGTGCTCTCTGAGCGAAGGTCCGTCAGTGTTAGCTTCACTCTACTCTGGCTCTAAGGAGGCGAAGTCAAACTCTCACGTTGACAACAATGGCTCCAGTTTTGAAGGACTACCTGCAATATTTGCAGGCTTGGAAGATTGCTTAATATGCAGTGGAACAGTTTTAAAGGTGAATGATGTTTCCCATTGTAGCTCCTTGTGTATCAGAAATTGATAATTTGAGGATGTCTTTTGTTTGAAACTCTCGCCTTGTCTACCCCACTTTGTATAACATCTCTGTTCGTTCAATACTCAGGCTCTGGAACTCCGCCGAAACACCATTACTTTGGTGTCGTACTTGGTTTCTTTTGGAAGTTCTGGCCATGAAGTGCTTTGGAGTTCCACAGCATGCACCAAAACCGGCTTTCTTTTATTAATTTTGCGTATGTTGGCCTCCGAGATCGATTCAGAAGCTCTCAACCCTGGTGAGCTAACAGATACAGTGAAAGAGAGGTATGTCTATCTGCCATTTCCTTATCTTTCTGGTATGTTGAGTTCAAATCTAAGAAAGAAAAACATTTTGTACAGGACACAGCTGGTACGGGAAGCTCTTATTTTCCTAAACAGAATAGTTTCGCACCCCACATTCTCAGGCGCTGCCCTGCGAGCTCTGACTACTGGCAGGGAAATTGCTAACTTGACAGTTGACACTCTTAGTAGGCTTTCACGTAAAGGCAGGAGCATATGGCAGGATGATGGCATAACCAAACAGACATTAGAAAATGAAATCCCAAATTTATCCCGATTGCTCTATAAGAGAGTTTCTGCGTACTTGGGTGACACTATTGCATTGTAAATTCTTCTCCATTTGTTTTAGAGAGCGACACCAAAGTGATGGCATTGGAAGGTGACCACACCAGTCATTGGAAGGTAGATGGCCTTCAATTTTGGATACTGCTCTTTTTTTTTTTGGGTCTGATTTGTACAAGCTGTATTTTCAATCATAGTCGTGTACGTAAATACTACACATTTGATTGTTAGTTGTCCTTCAGGTTTTGAAAGATATTATACTGGCCGTATTTTCAAGTAGGCATGCATCGGGTTGTGGATACTACTATCATAAGAGCATCAGATGCGAACATTTGTTACCCATGACACCTTATTCCCACATTCTCCTTGCCAGAAATTAGTAGCTGGTGGATGTGCTGGTTATGCAGTATTTTAGGAGGTCGCTGAATTTTGTTTTTTTCTTTTGGCCGAGTTCCAAGGGTTGACGATATGGTGCACACAGTGAGCATTATTATAAAATGGTTGAATGAAGGATCAGACAATTTTCTCTGAGAGGATAGTATCCGAGCACTGTCGGGGGTATCTGCTTGACCAATGCCAGAGCAGCACATTCATACTGCATTTGGCAATTTTATGAGGGGAACAGCAAATACTAGAACAGCGAATCTCTCTAATCAGGTATATAAATTATAAATGAATCCTTTGCCTTTCATTATGATCATCCAATCAAAATAGACATAGTTTGGACCGAGTAATTTCTTACACAAACCTTTGAAGCAGTCTCGCAACTCACGAGGAGTTGACATTCATCAGGCACCCTTACAGATCATGCAGGCATCGAGTATTCGGGACAAAAGGCAGACTAGTTTAACTGGTGCCATGAAGACGGCGTAAGGAATATGATAAAGGAATGAATATTCCATATGCAACCTTACATCACCATGTCTGATCAATTTATCCCAACAAGAAGAGAGTGATTTACACCATGAAGTTGGGTGAAGCAAAGTTGGTGACTGTGCCTACGATTCAGAAGACATCATTGATGAACTTTTCATTAACATAGCCTATGAAAGTCATGGCAAGTTACCAGATTACGCTAATCCACGCTGCTTTGCTCATAGATTTCGCACTTGGAAGTTGGAACGCGATGCCTGACGTAGCTTCTTCATAGTAAGAAATCAAGAGCAGGTTTGAGAGCATATTTAAGGGGAATAGACAGTACAATCTCAAAAGATCCACTGTTGAGATTGGTTCAACCTCCGCA
>JAWWMW010000972.1:0-18310 GCA_035048345.1 Echeveria elegans
TGAATTTAATAAATGTAGTGGCTGAGATTATGACACGTGTATGAGAGAGAAATAATAAATGCAATGGATAATGTTATTAACTAATATTTTCTCTCTCATACACGTGTCATAATCTCAGTTATTGCATTTGTTAAATCCAACGGCTTGTATGATGTCCTTCTGTCCTCAGATAATATACATGTCTCCAAAAAAAACCTCTCTTTGTCACTGATATGTTAAAACAATAATTGTCTCGCAGTAAAAGTTTAGTTTTGCCGACACTCTTCAATTACTTAGTAAAGACGCATACAGACTGGTTTCTAGAGTAAGGGTCTGTTCTTTTGACATGAAGTGAAACTGAACTGAACAGAAAAGTCTGGGGATATTAATTACAGTAGTTAGTCCCTTTTAGTCGATATTCTTTATTTGGTATCACCGAGATCGAGATATGGAAAGAAATGGGTACTCGTACTCTCTTTTGTTGGCTTTCTTCCTTTTGACTGTTGCTGTGGAGCTTCACATGTCTCAAGGAGCTGCGAGTATGTTTTTAATCAACTTTCATTAAGCCAAGGGATCTTGATCTGTGTCAACATTATGTGCAGCTAATTTATGAGAGCATAAAGTTTGAAGGAGCAAGGAGCACCTCTCCACATGCTCCATCCTCTACCTCACTGGTTCCACCCCGTCGCCCTCCGCGCATTCATCCTCCACCTCCTCCTGGAATGGAATTCTCAGGGGATGTCACTAGCCAACCCCCTCAAGCTCCTGACTCGCAACAAAATAATGATTTCATGCCACATGCATGAATTGCGTTTGGTTTACTCAATTTTTTTTTTATATACTACACTTTTCTTTTGCCGGAGACTTATGTGTTGTTCCTAGATGACAAGTTTTGGACAAACCTGAAGATTGACAAGGAGCATGGGATGAAAACCATGCATGAAGATTGATGATTTTCTTTAACGGAAGAAGTTTTAAATCTTGATTTGGATAGAGAAAAATAACAATCCAAGGTTGCTTTCCTTCTTTCTTTTTTCAGTTGACTTCCACGTCCCAAACATGGATCGCATGCGTTGCAGAATCCGTGGCTGTACTGCGTGATTCTGCTTGATGTTAGTTTTTTTTTTTTCAACTTCTGAGTCAGCCTTGAAAGCTATCATATTAGAGGCAGAATTATCGAAATGGGTAAAACAAACAAATGAGAAGTCGCCTGTCCATCTCATATATTTGTTTTTCCATTTTAGATTATTCCTTCGACACGCTGCACTACTATGACTTGTTGATGCATTGATGATATTGCACCAGACATGGAATATTCCAGGGTCCCTTGTCGCCTTATTCTTTACTTGGGACCAGACACAACCAGAGTCCAGGAAGTCTTTTGATTGTTTTGCGCCTCTCGACTGTCAACGTGAAGTTTTACAACATGCATCTGCCTCATGCAAGAATGCTATGCTAGATGATCCCGTAACTCGTAAACATTTTGATCGGTATTCAGCAAAAAAACACTGCACAGTAAATGAGATGAATTCTCTGCAGATGGTGATTACGTACAGCAAAAGATTCGGGCACCCTTTGCCCCATGCTTTGCATCTTCGCCCCTCCAGATCAATGCCATCCCTCAAGCCTCCTGCTGTGCCCCACTGGACATGAAATAAATTTCCAAGCTACCGCCTCGTGTATCTGAATTGAGATTCAATGCCAATTCATTGCATCACAGTGGTATGTCTGAGTTTGTTACAATGCTGTTGTTTTCCTGGAGACTCCTGCAAAAAGGATGTCAAACTTTCTAATCCATGCAAGATTCTATGAATGAAACAAGAATTATTAAATGTGTATCAGAAATTGTTACATGGGGGATGATTCAGATTCCGGCATCCGGTAAGAATGCTGAATCACACACTAGTACAACATATTGATAGAGAAGAAACGAGATGCTCAAAAATTTGGGGATGGGGAGGTCTTGATGGGTTTCTCAAACAAGTACATGTTTTATGTCTATCTCAACACTCACAGAAAGCCAAACCGTAAAGTACTGTACTGGATTCGATTCATTTTGATTCCTGACAAAACTGGCCTGCCATGCACCAAACCACTAGAAACTGTCCAAATTAATGAACTGAAGATCTTGCAGTAAGTGTGAGCACAAGAAGCATTCGCGCATAGAGAAGTTCTATTTTTTGGCAAGGGACTCTCCTTTATATTCACCTCCTGTGGTGACTACATAGCCTGCTCCTACCTGGATTATAATGCGCAAAAGCGGTTTCAGCAAGTTCATTAGAAGATTAAAGGAGATGATAGTGGAAATAGTGGTTACTTGGCAATCCTTTAAAGTGGCACGCTCTTGGATTTGTGCATTGCTGCAAACCACAGAACCTTGAATCGAACATCCATCAGCGATCGTCACATGGTTCATGACAACTGAATTGACAATCTGCAGACAGCAGAACCAGTTTGATGAATTTATAAGCTTAAAACATTGGCAAACAATTTCACACACATACTGTACAATTCACGAGCAGGATCAACTCTAAGGATAACAGACGAGGATTTTAATTTACACCGAACATTAAGTACTTAATAAATCACTGTCAGCCGATAAAAGAAAATAAGCTGCCAATTAACAGTTTTAGTTCAAGATATCATAGAAAAACTTTACCTTCACATTCGATCCAATGCGACAATGACGACCAATAACAGATCGTTTCACACTGCATTTGTCACCCATCTGCGATCCTTCTCCCAACATACAGTGTGGTCCCACCTAAAAACATAGAATAAATCAATACACAATTACAAATGCTTGTTGATGAACGTGGGTTATTTTTAATCAGTGGCAAGGAACAAGGGCACTCACAGTTGTTTTTGATCCAAGCTCCGCTGAAGGGTGAATGATGTTGTTGTGAGATGAGAACGAATATCCTGACAGATGATTTGCTTCCCCTATAACCTGAGACAACGGATGGAAGCATTTAAATCAATATCTGGAAAGCATTAAGTGCATCCAGCATGTAAAAAAACACCTGAAAGTTAGGGAAAAACTCACATCTCGGTTGATGTCACAGTAAGCTTGGATGGAATTCAGGCGGGCACAATATTTGTCTTTGCTGGCAATGTAGACACAGCATTTATGGGTCCTTCTCTTTAAGAGAGACCCGTTACCAAGTGCATACAATTCATGGAAATCAGGAGTAGATGAATTTGCCAGCAGCTGAGACAACAAAACTCTGTTGTTTACTGATGAACCCATATTCCCATGTTCTTCGGTGGGTGGTGTACCACTTTTTAATACTTCTGATGTCTACAGTTCAACAAAAGAATATCATAGTCAGACATTGATCAGGTCAACGCTTTACTATTCACTACAATACTTTCAATATAATCCAAGAGTTTCTAACCAACCAGCTGGGTGCGAACAAGGTATGGTACTACATCATGTTGAATGCTTTGAAACTTCTCGTTCTGATCTAAAACATCTTGAAGGGCAGACCTGGGTGGAAAAAAAAACAGGATGAGCTTCTCAATATTTGTGAATAAACACAAATACATTCATTTAGAGAGCCATACCTGTTAAATGCATAAAGATGAGCATCCATGAGATCTGATCTAATTTCCATCTATATGAAGATCGAAAATATAATGAGTCTTAAATCAACTAAAACACTCTTAATAGTCAAAATTTGATCTTCAGTAAAAACCCACTTAGAACAAATGTTGCTCATCAAATATGTCAAACAGTCTTTAGCGTAATGGTGCTACTGAATTCTTGATAACTGCACTCACTACGCAACTCGTATAGTACTGTAGTGGAAAAAAGTTTGCATACCTGTCCCACTGCACGGAAGATATTTTTCTGGATTTTTAGGTCTTTATCAATATCCGCTCCTGTCAAGATGATTGTGTATAATTAATGCAAAAACAAACGTGTATTGGATATAAAGGTAACATGAAAATGTGGTACAATTGTAAACCTGAAGCTATGTATAGCAAGAATTGCTTCAGTGGGTCCAATCCTATGATGTTGTAGCGAACTGGTTTCTTGGTTTTTTCTTTTCCACCCATTGATCCTGCCTCTGATGCTCCACTAACAGGGGTGGAACATAAAAGTGCAGTTACCACTGCATCATGTCGTCTGTGAGCAGCAGCCACAGCTCCTGGAGAAATGTCACATATAAGATCACCGCTCACCACCTGCAGATATTAAGAAAATAAGTGCCCATGCAGGAATAACCTTAACAAAAACAATTTGATTCATTTTATTGTCGATTTTGAGTCCACCCAGTTTTCATTTTATTTTTGGATAAATTGAGGTTCATAAATCTTTGAAGCCCAATTCCCATTCCCATTCATATGAAAAGGACTTGATCAAGCACGTATAGTGAAACAATAGAACACACACAACTGCAAAAGCGTTTAATTAAATCGAAGGGAAGGGAGATCCTAGTCAAAACTTAAAGCTCAAGAAGTTGCAACCGTTCGATGAGGCTATGCACTAACCAAAACATCTGTGGCAGTCAAGTGATGCCCAATAGCTCGAAGTGCTCCAGCAGTTCCCACATCTTCAGGAACAGAGGCAACCTGCAGCGGCAGACAAAATATCACCATAGAAACCTATTGTCAGATTGATCAGCAACACAAGACAACAACTAACGCTATCAAGCTCTCATGCCGTTTGCATTGATAACATTAAAGAATGATAAACATTCATCACTTTTTCTCAAGAAAAACAGCAATGTGAATTGTATTTAAGTGTTAGCTGTTAAAGTACAGCTGTGCAAATAGGATGATAATGGTAGGATTTCAGAATTTCCCATCTACAACATGCAGTGTTAACACTCGAAATGATCACATGTAAACGGAATTGAAAGAATTTTTTTTTAAAAAATCGATACCTCAACATGCAGACGATCAGCATATGCACTTGATATCCAGCCTCCTACCGAAAGGGCAGTATCATCTCCTTCGACAACCTATTTTTCACAAAAATTCATTCCTCTATCAACCATATTCACTCTCACATACATCCAAAATTCAAACTTAGGTGCAAATGAGTAAAGACAGAATCATACAACAATCAGGTCCTTGAGATTACTTTGCTCCAAAAGATCCAGCGCATATGAAATCACCGGCCTGTTCGCTACGGGAAGCAGCCCCTTAGGCAATTCCTGCACCCCAAAACTCAATCAGCAATCCATCACCGCACTCAAATTCCAAATACCATAATCAAACACTTACAAGAAAAGCAACTTTTTTTAAAACACGAGACGAGAAATGAGCAATCGAGCAACCTGAGAGACGAGAGGAACCAGCTTGCTGGAAGCATCGCCAGCAAGTAGGACCACTTGAAAATCCATCACTAGTCACTACTAAAATTCAATGGAATCTGACTGCACTCAATTTGACTCTAATCGGAATAGAGTCTGTACTTGATCGTATATTCTCGGCTCAAATTTTCCAATACCAATCAGATGGAAAAAACGAAATCGAAAATCAGTCGAATCCGAATTAGGGCCAGGATTCGAGAATCGAAAGCTGGTGATGAATTTAGGGTTTTGGGTTGTGGTTGGGAGATTCCAGAAAACTAAACACGATGAAAAACTTTATTTATTTTTATTTTTATTAATTTTTATTTTTAATGGTATATAAAATCTCAAAAAAACAAATATACGTCGTCATTTCATGAGAAAACATCTCGAGGATAAGAAAATTAGTAAATTACAATTTAATAAGGCGTGTAAAAAAGTAAGTAAATTTTTTTTTTATACAAATAATTTTTCCCAAAAAAATTATAAAAAAATTTAATTTCATTTAATTTTATTTTAACTATTTTTTTCATTTTTATCTTCCACACATTTCATTTTCATTCTTTCCTTTATTATTTTTTTTCGGGCAGCCAAACGGGTCTAAAGAAACTCAAAGGTCGGATAATCGGAGCGGATCGGAAAACAGAGAATCCGTGGCTTGATTCTGCCTCGCCAGATTGTTAGCGTTGCGTCGGAGTTCAAACAAACAACGCTGCAAACAAGAGCTCCGATCAGTCGATCGGTTGAGTTGAAAATTCAAATTACAACGAGTTTCAGAAAATATATTCGATTAGTTACAAATCTGGAATCAAAATGCTATTTATATTGTTTGTTTTTTCCGTAATTATGAATGCAGCCTTCAACTTTTGATGGATTGCATAATCTTCCTTCCAACTTTCGTTAATCGCGTACTTGGTCCTCCACATATCCTCTCGTAACAATACTCCCCCCTCGAGAGCCTTGACCTCAAGGGTCGAAGGATGGAAAATCGCGCTTTAGGGCATCCCTCAGCTCCCAAGTAGCTTCCTCCAACGGCGCATCTTTCCACAAGATAAGGACCTCTACCGCCGCCGTTCCGTGCCTATTGACGAGGCGCCTATCCAACACAACCACTGGGATTTTGGAAGGGGCTTCGTCAATAGTCGCTGGAATGTCGATAATCGCGGACATTGGTCCTTCAGATTTCTTTAGCTGGGAGACGTGAACCGGGTGAATCCGAGTCGTCGCCGGTAGTTTCAATTTGTAAGCCACCGCACCTATCCGAGCCATGACTTCATATGGGCCATAATACTTCGGTGAGAGCTTCTGATTGGATCTCGTAGTCAAGCTAGACTGTCGATAGGGGTGTAATTTCAGCAAGACAAGGTCACCAATAGAGAAGTTCCTGTCAGAACGGTGTCGATTGGCCTGAGCCCTCATTCTGTCCTGCGCCCTTCGTAAATGAAACTTAAGTAACTGAATTGTGTCTTCTCTTGCAGCAAGACTGGAGGCCACCGCTGGAACCTTAGATTCGCCGGGCAGATAAGGCAAGTGCACGGGCGGAGGAGTGCCGAACATTGCTTCATACGGAGTAAGGTTCGTGGCTGAATGGAAACTGGTGTTAAACCACCATTCGGCCAAAGGAAGAAATTTACTCCACAAGTGCGGTTTGTCTGAACACATACAGCGGAGGTAAGTTTCTAAGCATCTGTTAACAACTTCTGTCTGGCCATCAGATTGGGGATGATATGCAGTGTACATGTTTAGTTTAACTCCGTGTAATTTCCATAATTCCTTCCAAAAGTCACTGATAAAAATTGTGTCTCTATCAGATGTGATTGACTTGGGGCAGCCATGTAACTTGAATACATTATCAAGGAAGGATTGAGCCACTGTCAGTGCAGTAAAAGGGTGACGAAGAGCCATAAAATGAGCAGCCTTACTCAAACGATCAACCACCACAAAGATACGGACTTCCCAAAGGATAAAGGTAATCCCGTAATAAAATCCATAGTTATATCTTCCCACATTCCATTAGGAATAGGTAAGGGTTGAAGAAGGCCCGGATATGCCGCTGTATCATATTTTGAAGTTTGGCAAATAGTGCAGTTTCTGATAAAAGCATGGATAGCTGTAGTTAAGCCTTTCCAATAAAAAAGCTGTTGTATCCTGTGTAAGGTCTTAGTCCTACCTGAGTGTCCACCCATAGGGGAAGAATGCATCCAATGAAAAATGTCAGATTTAAGGTCCTCATCATTCCCTACAACCAGCTTGCCTTTTCTGCGTAGCACTGAGTCTAGCCATGTATAATTCTTCTTACCAGTAGGATTAACCTGCAGCTGGTTAATAATATCTTGTAGAGAAGGGTCTGTTGAATAGCAACTCTGAATTCTGCGTAATAGATCGGAGTCAATAGTAGAAAGTTGCAGAGCACAAAGTTCCAAACTATGGAGCCTAGATAGGGCGTCAGCAGCCACATTTTCTTTGCCCTCCTTGTAGTGTATCTCATATGAGAATTCCAGGAGTTTAGGAAGTAATTGCTGCTGCACTGGGGTGTTCAGTCGCTGCTCTAACAGATATTTCAAACTACGCTGATCTGTGCGAAGAATAAAATGTGAATGTAGCAAATAGTGTCTCCATTTCTGTATTGCGAGGATAACTGCAAGTAGTTCTTTCTCATATATGGATAAGCTCAATTGTTTGCCTTTTAGATGTTTTCTTATATAAGCAAGAGGATGAGACTCTTGCATCAAAACTGCTCCAACACCAAAAGAACATGCATCAGTTTCCACCACAAATTGCTTAGAAAAGTCCGAAAGAGCTAAAACAGGGGCTGAGCACAGGGCTGTCTTTAAAGCAGCAAATGCAAAATCTGCCTCCAAGGACCAACAAAAGGTATCCTTCTTCAAAAGGTTTGTAAGGGGACGGGAAATGGTTCCATCTCCGTGCACACACCTCCTGTAGTAACCGGACAGCCCAAGAAATCCTCTAAGCTCTTTGATCGAAGAGGGGGTAGGCCAACCATGCACTGCATCCACCTTTCTTGGATCCGTGGCAACACCATCACCAGATATAAAGTGGCCCAGGTACTCAATTTTTTTGCAAGCAAAGTCGCATTTACTCATCTTAGCACATAGAGAGTGTTTAGTCATTTCAGAGAGCACAATATTAAGATGGTGCAGATGGGTAAACATATCCGGACTATAAACCAAGATGTCGTCGAAGAAAACCAAGACAAACTTGCGCAGGTATGGCTGAAAAACTGAATTCATTAAATACTAAAAAGTGGCAGGTGCATTCGTGAGGCCAAAGGGCATCACTAGGTATTCATAATGCCCTGAATGTGTCTTGAATGCAGTCTTGTGGATATCAGCATCTGCCATTCGCACTTGATGATATCCAGATCGTAGGTCAATCTTAGAAAATATAGTGGAACCTCCAAGTTCATCCATTAAGTCTTCAATTAATGGAATGGAGAATCGGTCTTTAATGGTAGCAGAATTCAGGCAACGATAGTCCACACATAACCTCCAAATACCATCCTTTTTTTTTGACTAAAACAACTGGTGATGCAAAAGAACTCCTGCTGTTTTGAATAATGCCCTCTTGTAGCATAGAGCTGACGATTTTGTCTATTTCATTCTTCTGCTGTATAGAGTAACGGTATGGTCTTTGATTAACAGGTCTGGTCCCTTCCAAAAGAGGAATATGATGATCATGGAGTGCTCTTCTTGGTGGTAAACCGACAGGGTTACCAAATAAGGAGGAGAATTTCGCCAAAAGCTGTTGAAGCACAGGGGGAACTGTAGTTGTGGTATGCCCCTGTAATAAGGAACAATCGTCCTCAGTAACATCAGACATTGCAGAAATCAATGAGATGGACACAGGCTCAAAGAAAAGCTTGTTTAGCTTCTTAGCTTTCGCTTCTTTCACTGAACCAGGTTTGATTCCGCGTAATACAAGCCTCCTGTAGTTTACTACAAAAGAAGTTGTGTATTTATTAAAGTTCCAGGTCATATCATCGAAGTTCCTGAACCATTGGACGCCCAACACCATGTCACACCCGTCAAATCGAATAACCATGATATCCGAGGTAAACTGCACACCTTGAAATGATCATAATTTTTTTTTAACAATGCCTTTGACGGGTAATCGAGACCCGTCCGCTACTGCAACCGACTTACAAGCTACTGTGTCTATTTTGCAGCTCAATTTGACTGCAATCCTTTCATCAAGAAAATTATGCGTGCTACCTGAGTCTAAAAGGGCAAAGATAGGGATCTTGCCGCACTGAGCTTTGACTCGTATGGTGTAGCAATCAGAAGCTCCTGTAACAGCATTGAGGGAAATGTGCACTGGTGGTAAGTTTTCATCAGTATCTTCATATTCACCATCAGTTATACTCAGCATATCTTCATCCTCACTTCCCTTATCAATCCAGAACAACTGGCCACCTCGGTGAGCCGTTCGAAAATGTGCTGGTGAATATTTTTCGTCACATAAGAAGCATAGTCCTTTAGCCATTTTCTCCGCCTTTTCATCTGCATTCAACTGTTTTCGCTGTGGAATAGTAGGCCGATCAACTGGTGTTTTCTGGACCTGTTGATTAAAAGGTGCAGGAGCAGCATGATTAATCACTTGTTTTGACTTACTGGAGTTAGCAGAATAATGTTGCAGGGGATGAGCCGATTCATACAGACGGCCTAGAGCAAAACACTGGCGTACTGTCGATGGTTCAAACATCCGGACATGCATTTGTGTGTCATGTCGCAGCCCATTCAGATACAAGCTAATAAGATAACTCTCAGGTAATCGCACTCGTGTTCTCAAGTAATCAAACTTATCAGTATACGCCATAATTCCTTCTGTTTCTCGCAATGAAGCTAAATCAGACATAGGATCATCTAGGACTTCGCCAAATCGCTTAATCAGCTCCTGTTTATAATGAGACCAACTGGAAAGAATTCTGCCGCCACCAGCCGCAAATTGCAGCGCCTCGTGCCAGTAAGCTGCTAAATCATCAAGGTGAATTGACGCTAGTTGTACCTTCCGGTCTTCATCTGTGTTTTCTAACTCGAATATTTGTTCGCATTTGTACAGCCACGTCGTAATTCCAGTACCGAAAATCGCAGAAACTCTAAACGAGCAAGCCGTACTGCTGATGTGTGCGGGAGACGTGGCGCAACCACAGGTTGCCCAATCGGTTGCACATGATCAACAAAAGGAAGATTAAAATCAGGATTACCTGAGTGATGCTCGGACGACTCTCCAATTTCCAGATTCCGCCGCGGTTCCTTTTTGTGAGCCAGTGACTTTATCATCGTTGTCAACATCTCAATTTGCTTTGCCATAGCATCGATCTGTTGTTGCTGATTCGTTTTCTGATCCTCACGCAGGTCTGCAATTCCGGATGTTAGAACTTGATCCGGAGAATTGACTTCGCACGGAATTTCTGCTGTAGTTTGAGAGCGAGTGATCGGCATGGCCAAGGATCGGTGGCGAGACTGATACCAATTGTTAGCATTGCGTCGGAGTTCAAACAAACAACGATGCAAACAAGAGCTCCGATCAGTCGATCGGTTGAATTGAAAATTCAAATTACAACGAGTTTCAGAAAATATTCGATTAGTTACAAATCTGGAATAGAAATGCTATTTATACTGTTTGTTTTTTCCGTAATTATGAATGCAGCCTTCAACTTCTGATGGATTGCATAATCTTCCTTCCAACTTTCGTTAATCGCGTACTTGGTCCTCCACATATCCTCTCGTAACACAGATCGATGCTGTTCAGAGGTATCGTTTTTATATGTTCATGATGATATCCAGTCCAGCTCATTGGGTATTAGTTTGACTGACATGGTATTTGTTGAAGGGTTTGATTTGTGGATATAAGACTGGCTTTTCTATACGTAGAGTAGGGTTTCCTGTTTCCAGTTTAGGAGAGTTGCTGTTAGTGATAAAGGTTTAATCTTTTACTCTTTTTTTGTGTGTAGGTGTGCTTGCAGTGTATTTTATTTGGGTAGAAGTGTTGTGCTGTTGGAGAAGCTCTCAAGCTCATGTTCCGGTGTTGTATTTAATCTTAGTAGTGAGATGGGTGTGATTGGTGAAAAGCGGAGATTTGAATCAGTTGAGCAAAGCTTTGTTGGTGAAAAAAGTGTGAATGATCGCTCTGAGAAGGTAGTGGAAATTACCGAAGAAAATATATCTGAAAAAGGTACTGAATATTTTGTCTCAATATCATTGGGTTCAAATTTGATTTTTGCCCTCAGAGTTTTCGCTCTTTTGGGTTTATCTTGTAGATAGATTGTGTATTGAAATAGGCTGGAATCAGACAAGGTAATGATACTGATGAGTTTTGTTTCTGACTGCTCGCAATTGTTTCCGTCATGTATAAATGCAAAAAAAGCTACGTAATGTTAAGAAAGCAAGATCATCAGATGAGGAACGGCAGTCAGCCCTTGTGCATGTCACTTATTGTTCATTACTAATGTTCATTCAAACATCCAAGTTTTATTATTCTTTTGCAAGAAAAAGGTTTCTTGGAATTTGTATTCGATGTTGTTCATGCACCTCATAATAAATTGTACAAACACAGAAAAAGCAAGAAGAAGCTAGAAGAAGTTTTCCTTGGGTGGTCTGAGTGGCATTCTCAACATTTTAAAAATGTGAATTATTTTCCTTTTTTTTAAATTTCCTTCTGGTGGTTTTACTGCTTTTTTTACATTTCATTCTTGTGTAATAATTAATCTCATGAATTTTATACTGAAATGTGCTGTCTCCCTTTTCAGGATTCTGATGAGGAATTGGAATCTGGCGAAGAATCGTACTATCATGCGTTGCATCCACATTGGTATGTTTCAATTTACTGGATCTTTTTGAAGAATATCAATAAGCAAGTTACTAGTTTCCCTCTGTGGTGGAAGGATCTTTATTTCAGGTCGATACATTAGGTGTTTACATTAACTAACACCATTTATGTTTTGCTTTCATACCACTGATACCAGTCATTCTTATCGGATGTTCCATTGATTAAAAAACATTGCATGGGACTGACTGGAATTGATAAGGAACTTGTCCCTCTTTATGACCGGGGTTCCTCTTTAAATAATAGTGGGCCTGAGTCTAAAAGGTTGTTGAGCTTTTTCATAATCATTTATGTGTTCTTTGTGCTTCTGAAGTTCATCGCAAGCCTATTCAAGTTTGGAAGATTCTTTTTTACCTGATTTTGTGTATCATGTCATTATTTTATTTTGTGACCTTGAAGCACATTGTAGAGGGGTTAATTGATTTTTTAATTTTTACAATAGAGGTCTGGTAGCACGAGAAGATACCCAATGCTTTCGTGGTTCATACGATCACTCTCTCAAGAACTGCTCAAAGGAGAAGGATATCGCTGCTATTACTATTGCTAGGAAACAGAACCAAGCAAAAATGAACGGCAAAAGCAGACCACGAGTATCCACTAGATATTTCGAGGACACATCTGCTGGGAAATATGATGGCTTGAAGCAAGGCACTCTTAGCGCAAAAACAAGGAAACTGTTGCGCGTTGGGGTATGTTTCAGTTTAACAGTGGATGAACATATCTATCATGGGTTACATAATATGTTTGCAGGTGTGTATTTAAGTATTTTATCTGCTGTTGGGCTATATGTTTACTTAATGCCTCTTGTTTCATTTAGGAGCAAGATCCACCTCCATGGTATCACAGAATTCAGGAACTTGGATGCCCATCAGGAAATAACGGTAATGTGCCCATTTTAAATTCAATAGAAATGCCACGTAGAAATAATATTGCTTTAATGTACAGATGATTCATTTTTTAGGCCCATCTTCTTTGCATCTACCGTAATGAACTACTCTTTATTTAATGCTACAATTATGGAAACCGAAGCTGAAGAGCAACATTCAGGTATCACAATAATTACAGGAGATGAGACGGTAGAAGTAGAAAATGATGATAGCAGTCTCTCAAAGATTTCAAAGAAAGTAAAGCTAAAGAGTGTTTGCGTTCCTGAAGTGACTATCCCAACAGTTAAAACTCATGCCCTTGATATATATGCCCCTCCCTATCCACGAGGCACAGACATCCCGGCGATGAAAGCCAACCATTTTCCACATCCAGAATTATACTATAGGAGACAGATACCAAACCCATCGTGGGGTGATAGGGATTTGAGAATCTCAAGAAGCTTCAGGACTCGTTTTCTGCTGGAAGGGATTTTAGAGATTCTAGACTCTTTGGAAAATTGAATGACAATCCTCCTCCATATAACCTGTTTAGGGATGGTGATAGGGGTTACATGGATGCCAGATTCTCAGGAAGCTTTAGAGGTAGTCCTCCCAGATACAACTCATTGTGGCCTGACATAGATTATAGGGATGAAAGGTTCTCAACGAGTCTTGTAGTTGGCCCCCCTCACCAAAATACTTTACAAGTAGCTATTCGAGACACGTCACTGATTGTCCGTGTAGAGATTTCTCACAAGGCCATTATATGGGCAGATCCCCTGATAGCTGGGGTGGTTTCCGTTCAGTTGACAAGTGCTTCTCGTTCCATACCCTCGTGACCACCTCCCTCTCTTTCAGTCCACTAGATGACTCTCCCGTCTTTCCCACCCACCACCACCAAACCTATGCTCGCCACTATATACATAATGGCTATTAGAGAACACTTCTTGGATCCTGCGGCCACACTTGGTTGTACCTCTCAACTCGAGATGCTTGCAAGTTGAGTAAAACATTTATGATTATGTTGTACCATTTTGTAGTTCATTTTCAGGAGAAAAAAAACAAGTTTGACCTTTGGTGGGTCTTGTGTTCTCAAGGGCTCTTGTGGCTCTATCCAATTTTTGTTTATTTTTTCACCACAGGTATGATTTTAGATTATTATTATTATTATTTGATAACTATGATTTTAGTTAGCAACAACGAAAATGTTTTGTTGGACATTTCTGTCTGACCTTTCCTAAGATCCAGGGCTTTGTAATTGTTGGTTGATGATGGATCTTGGTCATGTTATGTGATCAGTGTGCTCAAACTTAAACAACGAAAGGGGAAAGCTGATCGCATTTTCGATATTCTGCACTTAAAAAAACTCCATAAAATTCAAATGGTTAAACAAGCCGTCCTAGGTACAGGCTCAAACTAATTGGATTTCAGTGTTTGCCGGCCAACTTAGAGCAATCAGTAGTAGATAAAATTTTCACATCTTGATGTAAGTTTTCTTCATTGTAAATCCATGGTTGATATCCCAGCATATCTTTAAATTCAAACTGATATGCTCCATTCGGATTTGACATGGACAATATGGGAGGTTTTTTTTATTTTTTATTATTTGATACAAGACAATATGGGAGGTTTAGAAACACGATGTAGGCTTAAAACTTCTTAAATGTTGGCTCTTGGCTGCTTCGGTGCTTCCTGCATGTTTGCTTGCTAGCTGGTGAAGAAGGTGAATGATACAGTGGTTGGTTACTGTGCAAAATTCTCTTGCCATGTTCACATTTTCACTGTCATTTAGTAGCCAGCAACCTATTTTCTCCCAACACAAAAGTCACACATATCCAGCAAACACACTCTCCATCTTCCAAAACTTTAGCCCCCCATTATTGACAAAAAGTTAAACAATGTTCAGATTTTGAATCAGACCCTTTGTCTCCAAATGATCTAAAGTTGCAACCTTTAATGTGTTTTTCTCCTTTATCTTTTTTTCAGTTGAAAAAAAACCTCTTCTTGTCCATTTCAAACATTTTTCTGCGACTTCTGTGGTTTGTGTTTTTGTTTCCTGATATGGGTAGGTACGTCTGCTCAACTTCCTCATGCCAAAGATTCTGTAAGATAGTTGAATCCCAGTTGCGGAGTGTAACTACTGTTCGTAATGCCCATTTGCTCAAAATCCCATATTTGTTAGTAATTTAGTGTTTTGTTGATGTTTAGTACAGATGAGGACAATCATAGCTGCTAAGGGCTCTAGTGAATCTTCCTTCTCATTCTCTAGAAGATACTTCCAGTGGCGTGGTAAGAGTGGGAGAGAGGAGGAAGGTCAAGAAGGTGATGAAGAGATGCTCACATCCAACACCTTGTCCCATGTCTGTGATCAGTTGAAGGAGAATGAGGTAAAGATCCCACCTTTACCACTCAAGCCATCACCAGAAACAAAGCCCAAGTCAAAGATGCACCCTTTATCAATCTCCAAGCTCAGAACAGCTTTAACACACTTCACCAAGACCAGTAAATCACAGTCACATGCCACTCATTTGGGAAGCAAAAGGTTGTAGGGACATTTGTTTGGCTACAGGCGTGGACTTGTACACTTTGCTCTCCAGAATGACTCCAAATCAAGCCCCGCATTTCTGATTGAGCTAGCTACACCTACAACCACATTAGTGAAGGAAATTGCATCTGGGTTGGTGAGAATTGCTTTAGAATGTGATAGAAAGAATGTACAGAAATCAACTTTGAGGCTTGTGGAAGAGCCTAATTGGAGAGCTTATTGTAATGGGAAGAAATGGAAAAAAAATTAATTTTGCCCTGTTTTTGAGTTTCAGTTTCAATTTTACCTTATGTTGAGTTTGAGTTTCAGTTTTGCCCTGTTTTTTACAAAACCGCAGCTGCTGACTGCGGTTTGCTGTTAAACAGGGATTAAAAAAGCTAAGTAAGTTTAGGTGGATTAACAAACCGCAGCCAGCAGCTGCGGTTTGATTAACAAGCAAACCGCAGCTAGCCAGCAGCTGCGGTTTAATTTTTTTCCTGATGTCTCCGGTGTTGTGTTTTGTTGTTGTTATTATATTATTATTACGGTCAAATATGGGTTTGGTTTGATTGATTAATTTTTGGTCCGTATGGTCAATGTAATTTAAAATTTAAAATTTTAATATTTAATGGATCGGATTGGCCCCTTGTATTTCTGGCCCGTGTGTTTTGTGTAAATATAAAATTTTGATTTTAATGGATCGGGCTGGGCCCTTGTGGTTAAAACCCTATCAAATAAAATTTTTAATATTTAATTTTTAATATATCGGGCTGGATCCGTGTGGTCTGTTTCTGTGTAATTATAAACTTTTAATTTTTAACTATTAATTTTTAACTTAAAATGGGCCGGGCTGGGTACGTGTGATTTGTGTAAGAATAAATTAAAAAATTTAAAGATAGGGCCAAAATGGATAGTTCATATTTTGAAAGTCCGTTCATCCTATTCTATTATATAATAGACTAGCGTACTGGCCGTCGTTCCGACGGAGATGTATCGTCCCGAATGTGCAATCGAACATGTCAAATACGGACGGGACTCTCGATTGATCAATTTTTGGGCCCGTGTGGTCAGTGTAATTTAAAATTTTTAATGAGTCGGGTTGGGCCCTTGTGTTATATGGAAATTCAAACGGACACTGTGGTCTGTGTAAATTTAAACATTTAATGGCCCGGGCTGGACCTGTGTGTTTCTCTAAAAATTTAAACGGGCCCGTGTGTTCTACGTAAATATAAAAATTTAATTTTTAATGGACCAAGTTGGGCCCATGTGGTTAAAATCCTATCAAATAGAATTTTTAATTTTTAATAGATCGGGCTGGACCCGTGTGCTCTGTGTAATTATAAACTTTTAATTTTTAATGGGTCGGGCTGGGTCCATGTGGTTTGTGTAAGAATAAATTAAATTTTTTTAAAGATATGGACAAAATAGATAATTTATATTTTAAAAGTTCGTTCATCCTATTCTATTATATAATAAATTATTATAAAAGCTTTGTATATTGGGTTGACCAAGGATTTCTGACCCAGCTGTATTTGTGTCTCCATAAGCGGCCCAAATAAATTCTTATTTGTTAAATTTGATACATAAACTATAAAAATATATAATTTAAGTGATTACTACTTATTGGTTTTGAATAATATAGATATTTAATAATATCTAATATTATTTATGGACAAGTGTATCCTCCATCGTCCCGACGGAGATGCGTCGTCCCGAATGCGCAATCGAGTCGGTCAAATAAGGGCGGGACTAGATCGATCAATTTTTGGTGTCGTGCGGGCCGAATTTAAATGAGTATTTTTGTTTCTTTTTGCCATATTCCTATTTTATCTTATTCCGGTTGTCTTATTTCTATTTTTTCTTATTCCGATTTATGTTTATTCCTTATTCCAGTTTAGGCTTATTCTTATTTTGTCTTATTCCTATTTTTCCTTATTCCGATTTATGCTTATGCTTATGCTTATTCCTATTTCTATTTTCTGTTATTCCAGTTTAGGCTTATTTTTTATTTTTTGTCACTATATGTATGGTTCACTATTCTAGATAGTCTATTATATATATAGATATTGGTCACGGATCCATCGATACGTTTCGAAAGATAAGGGTGTTTTCATTCAATTTTCATTCCATTTACTTTTCTTAAACTTTTTCCATAAACCAAACAGAGAGTTACGTTTATTTATAAATTAATTGGGTAAACCCACTTATATAATGTATCAGTTTTTACTTAACCACCACTATATAAAAAGATTTTAGCGTTAAAACGTTAAAAAGTTTTCAAAATCAATCATGTTAAAACGCTGGACGCGGACGAAATTTAGCGTCGTCCACGTCTAAAACATTTGGGTCCACATATATTTTTAAAATTTTAAATAAATCAGCGTCCATTATTGTGGACGCTAAATTGTCAAATTCTTGTAGTGAATTGTGTTGGGTTCGACCTTGTTTACCGCTTTTAAAAAGTCTAGTTGGTACTATAAGTTCGAGTTTGATGCGTACAACGACACACGTTCACTGTGCGGGATCAAATAATTATTATGTGAACTTCACACCCAACAATAAGCATCAAGTGAGGGTTGAGTAGATGAAATTCACACTACACCAAAATGTCGCATGTCGCCCGACCCTCTGTCACATTTGTAATACGTAACACACTATTAGTGTTGCTTAGGACTATGTCACGCCATTAAGGTAAATCGACAAATTTCACGCGATAGATTAAAAAGTGTTGCGATAGACATTAAAAGCGACATGTATCTTTGGGACACCGTTTTATAAGTTGCTTGTAATCA
>JAWWMW010000976.1:23434-37171 GCA_035048345.1 Echeveria elegans
ATTAGAATGTACATCTATGATTATGATCTCTTTATACTTTTTATATTTAGATATTTTTTTACCTGATCTCTACCCTTATTTTTAATGTGATATTTTATGTTGACCGGTCCGGTCGTAAATTTATTTAGCATGAAATTTTCTGACGACAATCATTTTAAATTTTAAATTTATTAAATTCAACGTTTGTATTCTCCCTCTATGTTCCAAAAATCAAATATTAAATTAAAATCAAATATTAAATATCATAAAATCTCCCACTATGTTTCCATATTCTCCAAACCATTAATTATCCTCTTACAAGGTTGAAGATTCAGTTTGACCAAACCCCTAGGAAACCAAGAACGAATAATGGGAAGTTTGAGAGTAACTAACTCCTAACTGTTTTAGAGGGAAATTATTCAACTAGGTTTGTTGAGTACAAATTTCCTTCATGAATCACATTTTTATGAAAGCGCAAGCTAAACATATCATGTTTGAGGAAGTGCAGAGGTCAATCCACCACGTCTGGGCGGCTCAGACATGGTATCAAATTTGAGGTTAACCCGCTCAGCTTCCGTTATGGAATTCAGCGGGTTCAGCGTATTTCCCCGTTGCTTAATCATACTGCTATTTTGTCTTGCGTTTAACGCGAACAATAACGAGTATTTTAGTCATCTTAATTTGCTCTCTATAAAGGTATGACTCATCATTTATCAGAAAGCTCATTAGTATCACCATTTATGTCTGATGTGAACGAGAGCGACTCTCAACAAATTACGTCTACCAACATGATCTTCAACGAAGCCCTGTGATTTTAGTTCAGTTCTCTAATGATACAAATGTTGGCTCAAGTCATATTAGATTGTAACTTTGATGTTTTTTTCCCTTAATACCACGACAATTGGATGTTTACGTCGTTTTGTCAAGTTCATTTCACTATTGTATTCCTCGAATTTTAAAACTCCATAATAATTGGCCTGAGAGGATCCAATCAATAAAATCACTGACACCTACCAACTTGGAGAATGTTTTTTTAGAATATATGTCTTCGTATTGTATCTTACTCCGTAGGAAATAGCATGTTGAAAATCATATGAAAAATGTAACATTAATCCTATGTCTTACTACGACTGTTTGAAAATGATGTAAAAAGAAAAGGAATTCAAGGGTGAACTTTAACATACTTCTTTGTTCTTTTTCTTTTTTGGTGTGTGAACCTTTCATTTTCTTTTATAAAGGAAACTCATCGTACGTACTATACTTTTCATCATTATGCATTTTCATCTGAGAATGTAAGAAATAAATGTGGCGTAATTCTTGTAAGTACTATTTCAAATGAAGGGACATGAAACATGTAAATTCAAGAATTCAAATATCAGGGCGTGACAAACTATATTCAAGTTCATACCATAATCCGAAAAATTAATTTGTTGCACTTTAGTTTGAGTTCCTTATTTAAAATTGACTCTTGGGTCCCCAATTGGAAACGATTTTAGACCATACATCAGTGTAATTTCCCACCTACCATATTCTCTAATTGAATCACAAAATGGATTATATATAAGAAAGTGTTACAAATTGCACACGCCCCGCATGTCTGTTCTAATTGTTTATAAGAAATATCAAAATTTTGATCAAGTTGAAATAAGGGAAATTTTCCTTGAATTGTACCTCAAACCACACTTAAATTGAAACAAAATATTATTAGTAGAAATGTTTTACTAAAACTATACTTTATTAAAACAATTATATAACCATCAAATAAAATTCCAATAATAAACTCACCACGACAAAAATAGCCACAAGCATAATCTTGATTCTTGAACATGAAGCTTGCATCTCTGCGGTCATGTAAGAATACTCACAAGTCACAAACTTTGGGCAAGTACAATTATACACAAAATCTATCCACTTTCTTCTTCCGGAATTTTCATCGTTTCTCGCCAGATCCTCGACGCAAACAGTGAACGGATCGCACTAGTTTACGTTAAAGAGATACTCATTAGCGAAAGGGTTAGGGGTTGGAAGACATTTAGCTTGTGATAATTTCAAATTTAGCGGATATGAATAGGCGATTTATTTCTATCCTGATAGCAAGAATCCTTAAGATAATTTCACTTATGTGTCTGTTTTTATCAGGTTGGCTAGTGAAGGTAAGGATGTGAGGGTGTTGTTTGAGCTTACCTTGGTTGATCAGAGTGGTAAAGGGAATCATAAAGTGCATAGTCATTTTGGAAAGTAGTTGGAAAGCGGGCCTTATACTTTGAAGTATCGAGGAAATATGTGGTAAGTTGTTTGGTTTTTTCAATGAAAACTTTGAGTTTATTGATATGTGCTTATATTGAAATATGAAATGAAGACGATATTGATACAATATATGAGTCGAAAGATATACATTGAAGATACTTTTGATAGATATTGTGATGATGTGACTGTAGAGTTGTACGAGGGATGTGTGATGATTGATTGGTGATGTTGGTTGAGGAGCGGAATGATGTAGATAAGTTTTTGGTGGGAGTGATTGTAGTATTACGATTTGTGGTCAAGATTCAAGATAAGTGTATTGGTTTGAGCATTTTTTGTGTTGTTTTCAGTTGATGTTGGTTTTGGAGTCACTTGGTAGATTTGAAGTATGCAAACACTGATCATTGATGTGACTGACGGAAAATGCATTGCGAGCATTCATTGATTTTAGTTGTGTTTCGGTTCCTGTTTTTGTACCTGTTGTGGTATGAACAACCCTATTATAGATAAAGTCTAGTTTTCTTTTTGTATGATGTGCATGACTGCAAGTTCACATTTGATGTCTTCGCAGGTTTAGATTTCAATGCAAAATGGTCGTTGGTTCACTTGGGGTCATTGACATCAAATGTGCAACATCTTAGATGTTCGTTGGCTAAGTTGATGCCGAAGATGATTTCATTTTTATATGTCATCGGAAGTTATGAATTTTTTCTTTATTCAATACTAATAGTCATTTCTATCAACGGTGTTTATAAACTCAGAGTATTAGGTTTTCAGGATCATCTTTATTTGTATTGCATTGACCTTTTAACATTGACATGGGAGCTGCAGACCGCATGAAATATGTCACTCCGGAAATCAAAAAATTTTGTGTTTGATATTATATCTACCCTATGATGTTTGGTGGATCACATAAAGTTCATTACACGTTCCAGTTTTAGCCAAGCTATTTTGACATTTTCTTACCATTCCGGTTATTACATTTTTTGTATAATTGTGAGAGGAAATAAATAAATTGATCAAAACATGTGATTTGTTTATTTTTTTCTTCTTGTTTTTTTACTTTCAGGGGTTACAGTCACTTCTATAAACAGACTACTTTTGAGACATAGATTACTTGAAAGATGACTGTTTAAAATTCACTTGTACAGTTGAAGTTGTGGTCCCAGCTACAAAAGGCTTGAGAACGCAGTCTATAAAGGTGTCTGAATCTGATATTAGGGCTCGATTCGGTATGCTGTTGGACAGTAAAGAGAACACAAACATAATTATCAACGTTGGCGACGAAACATTTCACGTTCATAAGTTGATTTTGGCTGCTCGGTCTCCCATACTCCATTCAAAACTTTTGGAGAATTACCATTGGAAAATACAGTATTGGCGATTAACGATCTTAAACCCAAAGTTTTCAAGGTGAAATGATGATTTTTTAGTGATTGATCTTATATTAGTTTTTTATGAATATATTTTTCTGAATCATTTCATTCGGACACTAATAGGCGATTTTACACTACATTTATCGGGATACATTGATGGAAGACGCGGAAGAGGATACAACAGACTTATCTCTTTTATCTACCATGTTGAGCTCTTTACCGTGAAATTGTTAATAACTGCTTATGAGTATGGGTTGGACCGACTGAAACTAAAGTGTGAAGCCCATTTGTGCAAGGATAGTTGCATCACATGTGTGTCTGGAATTCTTACCGTAGTCGATCATTGTCATGCGACAAAATTAAAATCAGTTTGCTTGAAATATGCTGTTGAAAACCTTGCTGATAAGTTTTCTCTATAGATTCATCTGACATGTTACAAACGTAAGGTTGTGTTTTATTACATTGACATCTTCGGTCGTAATTTTTTTGCCCATTTACAGCTGTTATTCAGACAGAATGCGTCAAGGAACTAGATAATAGCTTGCCACTACAATCAGAGCTCTTGAAATCAGTGGTAGGCTGTGAAGACGACACAAGCAGTGGAGGCGTGACGCGAAATCACGCAGCGTATGGGCTCAAATTTCCGATGATGGTGATAGCAACGACAAAAGAGTTTGGCAGCGATCTTAGATCCCAACATCAAGTCTATCATAAAGATGCGTACTGACTCCGACAATGCAAACGGAAATACAGTGGATAACTTTTGTACATGTATTGTTTCCATAGTATGTAATAAACATTTCACCTTGGGAATTGCTCCTTCCCTTTGCATTTATTCGGGTTGTGAGTTCTTTTTCCTTCCCTCGGTCAGATTTGTTGTGTGGACATTGAACTAATGTTTTTTGAAGGTACATTTTGTTGAGTTGCGCAATATACAAAATTGAGATTTTTTTTATTTGGTGTAGAAACTATTATAAGAGGACTCACTCACATTTTAATCTCGCTCATTCTTTTTAAACTCAAGTGTCTAACCAACTCTTTTACATCTTATTTATACTAGTGTGCTGTGTACATACTTAATAGATGATTAGAGTCATTTTGATCCAACGACTATAATTACGGACTCTAGATAATTCTAATCAAAATATCTTCATTTTCACCGTTCCACAATTCTCTAGAGAATTCCACCACTTTCCCCTCCTTGTTTGACTTTAGAACTTGAGCATTGTTATTTGGGTCATGATGTTAATTTGAACTAGTCCAATTAGACATTAATCCTCAATACTCCACTTAATGCCTAATTACTCTTCTTTGTCTACCTTTTCTTGCTTGAGTTGAACAAATCACCTTTCCTCAAATAGCTTTTCATGGGGCCTTGATTGTGATGAATCACTTTCGCTCATATTTGAGTGGTCGTCTATCAATCTTCTTCGGGCGTTTCAGGAGGCAAACAGCCAATATGAGTAGCTCCGGAAACACCGACCGTCGTATGAGTCTTCAACTTCTGCTCTGACACATTTATTCGTTCCAGTTAACAGTTCATCTATAGCTTCGACGATTTGAATTAACTCATTTGGAGTGTTTAGTTATACAGAAATAATCAGCCGCTATTTGTTGGCACTCAATCCGTTTGGACCATTTAATTCAATTACATGTATTAAATGGATTGATCCATTTAATCAATTTAAAATTCATTAATAATCCAAATAGTCAATCCATTTTGTCACCCTTAACCACGACATTATACATTAGTAAAATAAAATACGCAAATATCCAGAAATATATTACGCTAGTATTTTCAATTCCAACGTTCCAAAGCTCAATGACCTCCTTTTCATACTGATTCAAACCAAGAAGAATATTTGGGAAGCAATTTGGTTGCTCACTTTTCCAATCAACTCCCCTGTAAGAAGGGTCAGACCGTGAAGTTTAACAAAATTTTCTGTCAAATACTAGCACCTTGGATTTCCAATGCTTCATGAAAAAGTCGCAAAATGAATGTTCTTCTGCTAGTTATCGCTACATCATAACCCAAGTTATCCACAAGATGCTAGGCTGACAGCAACTTTCTTTAACCTTGATTTTTTTTTACCGACTTGTCATATTTGTCTTCCAACTCCGTTGTCAGTAGCAAGTTTGTGCCAGTTTATCTGTATGCAATGTGGATTCCGAATCCAGAATCAGTTTTTTCATGTGCGAATCAAAGGCTAACCAATTTGTAACGACCAGACAAGGGTCGTCACACCATTACTGGGATTTGTACCAAAAGTATAACAGAGTGAGGTGGAAATTTTAGTACTTACCTAGGGATTGACCACGTATGATGTCTATTGTCTACATACTGCAAGTGTTGCTGCCTGTATTGACTGTTCTGCGGCCAGTATCTATCGTGAATACTTCCATACCTTGTATTGTAAAAATAAAGTAAGCCCGGTTGATTCATAGGCGCAGCAGACGTACCACCCAGTAAGGTTTTCAGCCTGTATTCAGCTGTTCCCTGCATTGCTACCAACGCACTAGAAGCTTGCCCAAAATCGGCGTAAAATGTTCTAGCACCAGTCAGTGGTGGATCATATGCACTAACACCAAACCAATGCTGTCCTCGCCAATATCCACTCAGCAAATAATTTTTCTGGTAGTCATCATTCCATGACTGGCAACGAAGCTGCTCCTCATCCCCATAAGACCTCAAGTACGAAGCACCTAATGTCCCAAACACACCAACCTCAGGCACAGCCAGTGATTCTCTTTCCCTTTGCGCAAATTCAGATTTCTCGTCCCTCCTAGACGAAACCCGCACCTGATCTTGAGCCTCATCCAGATGTCTCTTTTCAACATTCGCAAAAAGCATGTCTGTCCCTCCCAGACCAAACCCATGGCTGATCTTGAGACTCATCAAAATGCCTCTTTTCCACTTTCGCCACCACATATCTGTCCCTACTACACGAACCTCTCAGCTGATGTTGTGCCTCATCTAGATGCCTCTTTTCCACATTCTCCATAACAGGTCTGTCCCTCCTAAAGGAAATCCGCAGCTGATCTCGAGCCTCATCCAGATGCCTCGTTTTCCACATTCGCCACTACACATCCGTTCCTCCTAGATGAACCCGTCAGCTGATCTTGAGCCTCATCCAGATGCCTCTTTTCCACATTTGCCACCACATGTCCAGGCGAAACCAACTTCTTCCACTTCTGCTCCAATGCCTTCACATCATCATTATCACCACCCTGCTTAAAAATCACAAATCCAAACCTCTTCTTAACACTCCCCTCCAACTCCTTATCCTTCTATAAGGCCTCTTTGACAACCTCCACCAGCTGCTCCTTCGTCAATTGTTCTAAAACCTTCTCCAACTTAACTTCTTTACCAATCCGATTCCGCTCACCCTTATCACAACCTCTCTCAATTAGGGTTAGGGTTTCGTCGTCATCAACTACCACCACCACATCTTTTAATCCCCCCCTTCCTCAATTAATTTCTCCGCTTCGTACGTCGATCGAAGCTCCTCTTCCATCCGCAGCTCCAATTCCGTCGGTAAGTCCGGGTCGAGATTTTCAAATGCTGACGTCAGTTTCTTCCTCTTCTTCGCCATCGTTTCTCTGGATCGAAATTCGTTGAATCGAAGTCGCTGCCGTCTGCTGCTGATTCGGAATCAATTTGGGTCGATTTTTAGTTCGGGTCGTTGTTTGGGCCGACTCTTAGTCCAGGCCCAATGCGAAAACCATAAATCATAGGACACGACGTCGTTTTGGAACAGAACTTCGCTTTCATCGTCTATCGATCATCATCCTTCGGGTTGAATTTTGATTCCGAGACCGCCGCCGGAACCCTAGAAATCCAGCCTGCGCTAATTAAAGCTCAGCTCGTCGTTTCTCTGGTAAGAAACTTCGATGGCGCGAAAGAGGAAGTTCGTTGAAGAGGAGATTGTAAAGAAGACGGCGCCTGAGGAAGAAGAGGAAAGCTCGTCTGAAGAAGACGAAGAAGAAGAATCGTCTGAAGAGGAGGAATCGGAGGACGAGGAGGAATCGAGTGAAGAAGAAGAGGAGGAGAAGGAAGACGACGAGTCGAAGAAAGAGCACATACGCGATTTACTCCGGCCGTTTGGTAAGGATAAACTGATCGAAATTCTGAAAGAAGCGGCGTCGTCGAATCCATTGATATTCAAGCAGTTAGTGGATTCGGCAGAGTCTGATCCGATACATAGAAATATCTTCGTGCACGGATTGAGTTGGGATACAACAAGTGAGAATGTATCAGCCGCTTTTAAACAGTTTGGAAAGATTGAAGAGTGTAGAGTTGTGACAGATAAAGTTACTGGAAAGTCGAAAGGGTACGGCTTTGTGTTGTTTAAGAGGAGAGATGGGGCAGTGAAGGCGTTGAAACAGCCGCAGAAGATGATTGATGGGAGAATGACTGCTTGCCAATTGGCTGCTGCTGGACCTGTAGCATCGAATGCATCAAATCCTGGTGGGATTGGTAATGGGATACCTGCGAATGCGAATGGTGCAACGGGTGTGATTTTCTCGTCTGCGGAATTGGGTAGTAGGAAACTACACGTGAAAAATGTGGGGCCGCAGGTGAGTGTAGAGAGGCTGCGGAGCTTTTTTTCAACGTTTGGGGAGATTGAGCAAGGGCCGCTTGGGGTGGATAAGGTGACGGGGAAGCTTAGAGGGTTTGCGATATTTGTTTACAAGACGTTGGATGGGATTAACAAGGCCTTAGAAGAGCCGGTTAAGTATTTTGATGGATTGAAATTGGAGTGTTCGGTAGCTAGAGAAGGGAAGAATGGTAATGGTAACCAGAATGCGGGTATTACTGTTGAGAATGTTGATGTGGGAAGCTTGATAGGTTCGAATGTTCCTGGTAATGCTGCTATGCTGCAGTACCCTTACGGATTCAATCCTGCTTTACTTGGTGCGAGTGCTTTTTTTATGAATCAGAATCCGGGATTAGGTACGATGAATCCACTCTTGGGGATGAGTGGACCGCTTGGCCAGGTCGGTTTACCTACTTCGTTTATGGGCGGAATCGCTCAGGCTCAAGGTGCCGACAAAGAAGTTGCGAATCCAGTGGGGTCTAGTGCTGCGCGAAGTATCCAAAATCAACAAGGTGTTAATGCAGTCAGCCCCAGTGTGATATTTAATTATGGCTCTCAGGCGGCATTGCAAGGGTTGGGAGCTTTCCAAGGCTCTCGAGCTGGCCAGTCTTCTGCGAATGCGAAAGACTCAGCCCCCACTTCGAATGCAGGATTTGGAAAACTACCATATGGGCGCTAAGTAAGTTCCGTTTAGCGTTTACCATCATAGTTTGCAGTTGTAATATCATTTTCTATTGCTGGATCTTATTTTGTTTGGATTTTCCCTTAATATATATATTTCTCGGTGGTCAATTGTTGTTCCAAAACCTACTCGGCTGCAAAGTGTTTATGCTTGGCTCGACTTTACTGTTTGATCTGATGAGTGACAACTGTTTATCGAATTATCAACAGGTTCAAACAAACTTAAGCTATTACTTACCTGCCAACATCTAGGATGTTTTACTTGGTTTGGTTTAGAATGGCTGCTAAATTGAATTTTTTATATGCCCGTAGATACCTGCACTCCTTGTATGTCCAATAGTCGTGATTGATAGGGTCATGTTTCATTATGAAGTCCCCTCACCTGATACTATCCTTTTGTGTTTAAATGTAATTATACCCATCAGAAAACAATGAAACTCAAGGTTAACATCATAGTTGACCATTTTAAGTCTGTGGTTCCGGCTATGTCATTGTTCTGTGCAGAAATGCTACTCATACTTGCCAGCATCCTAATCTGCCATTTTTACATCACACTTGTGAAGGCCTCTCCTTATGAAATGTTACTAGACAAGTGCAAAACTCGAGGTGCATTTGAAAAGAAGATAATACAAATGTTTTACTCTTCAATTGTCGGAAACAATCGGTGAAATTGAAACCTATTACCTATCCCTGGGCATTGTATTTTATGTTATTCATAAAAAAAATCACTTGGCCGCGATGACCAAAATCGTCATTCTAGAGGGTGAATGGAATTATTTTGACATGTGCAGAAGAAATTTTCCAGCAATTATGTAAATTGCACTTAAACACATATATAATATATCAATTTTCATTTAACCATCACTATAAAAAAAATTATTTAATCATGTAACCACCTAATAAAACTCATTAAAAAATTTTAAAATCAAAAAAATCAAAAAACTAAAAAAATTATAACAATTTATGGCTTTGTTTCATAATAAAATTTTGTATGATTTAAAAAGTTTTCAATTTTAAAAAATATAACAGATTTTAAACTTTTTTCTTTTATAAAAAAAATAAAAATTAAGGTTTAATTGATTTTATATTATTTTAAATTTAATATAAATTATTTCTTATATGGTATATACTTCTTTAGTTTTTTTTAGTTCTTTTCATTTTTAAAAAAATTAATAAGTTTTGTTAGGTTATTAAGTTAAAACTTAAAATTCATACATGTGGTTAAGTGAAAACTTTTTTAGAGTAGTGTTTAAGTGAAAACTGATACATTATACATGTGTTTAAGTGCAATTTACTTATTTAAAAAATTTCAATTTCATAAATAATTTCCAAAAATTAATTTGTGACAGAAAGACATAATCTATTAGACTAGATTACACTGAATGCATATTTAAATGTAGGAGTAATTACTCATATATATTACACCTTTATGTTTTTAGATGTTATTTAGACACTCTTTTTTCGTCGTTAACAAATCATCAGATTTAATGACGCGTGTTGCACAATTGTTTCTTCTTCGCGTAAGGTCTAATTAAACCTTAAAAATTGATCCCCTTCAACGATTTATTCACCGTGAGAGGTCATGATTTCTCAATTGATTAGCTATGTTACAATCATTAACTTTGTAATCGTAAATTGGATTTGAGCGAGGAGTTTGAAGCATAAAGAATTTTGTTAGGATTGGTGTGCATATTTGTGGAGAATTTCACTTGTAAACAAAAGACCAGATTGAATCATGTGTAAAGAATTTGTGAATTGAATTCGAAATGTAAATGTTATGCCGCTTAGATGGTTGAATCATATATGCATTATAACAGGTTCGATACAAATGAACGCTCACAAGTTGTTGTACATGCTACAGTTTTGAGTTGAAAAACAATTCCTTTTAAAAGCGCAAAGTTCCTTCAACATCGGTCATAAAATCATACATCGCCAACGAACCACCACCACATCTGTCCGTCTTTCCACACCTAAAATCTCAAAATATCCCAGTGATCACTAAGTTGTGCGCAAGTAAGGTGTCGGAACAAAAAAGTAAACATTTGCAAACAACAAACAAAGTCACTGAGTTGAGCGCTTCCTGGTTGAGTAAGGGGATCTTGCAAGCTTTGAAACTTGCTATTGAGTTTTGATACTATCACAATTGAGAGACCTTTTAGCCTTAGTTTTAGTTTTTAAAGTTCTTTCTCCGTTGGTTTGGTCAATGAAAAAAGCCTTGTTTCTAGGCGAGACGCGTCGTAGAATTACATCCTTAAACATGTTCAAATGTAAAATGTGAGCAAGCAACGACACTAAAAAATTTACAACAAAACTCAAACGTTTACATGTCATTCAGTATTCAAACGGTCAACCATGAAAATTAAACACGTAATATAAACAGACTCATCGGTTAACAATTCATAGCGTTAGGCTTGGGTTGACTAACGTTATGTTTGCCTAGCGTACTTCCATCAGGGTTATGCTGTTGAGGGTCAGATTTTGAGGCATTACCAGAGGGCTTCTTAGTAGATCGTTGGAAATGACAGATATTGAAAATAATTCAAATCATATGTTACTCAATATCAATATCCAAATGAGTTATTAAATTACCTTCTTTGTATTACGTTTCTGATGAGTGTAAATATGAATAGTGTTACGATTCTTAGGCCTTTTAGAGGTTTGCAAGGGATTGCCTTTGAGGCATTACGACAACTGGTTTTGTTGTGCCCTGTCTATCCACTATTGAAGCACTTTGGTGTGTTAACTATTCGGATTCTCTTATTCATTTTAGTATTACCCGATATCTCCTCACCTGCCTCCATTCGCCTTGAATTTTTCTTATGACTCCCCAGTTGTACAACATGCTTAGGTGGGAGCTGCGAGATCTGTCCAGACTCCTCGTACAATGTCTGATCTAGAAGGTTGGAATATTTCATTGTAAGCGTTCATATATTTTTCAATTATGTAGTAGTTGCAAACATATCTATCAACCATTGCTTTTGTCTTCACTATGCAACACATGACATCAGAGCAATGGATACCAATAAGCTCCCTTCAACGACAGTCACGAGTTCCTTTTTCCAATTCAAAATAAACTTCCTTCCATTGTGATCAACCTGAAACCCGCTCCTTCCGTCACTTTAGGTCTTACATCGCATTGTTCCTTCCCCCTTGCAGCGTCAATGAACTTCTGTGCATTTGGCGCAAATTGATGCACATAACCAACCACCACCACTCTCTTTTTGTTAAATCTGTTTTAAAAGCATAAATATTACAACAGATTTTGGCAAAAAGACATTCACATTATTAGTCAGTCTAATATTCACATAAGCAAAATATTAATAGATCAATGTGAAACAAAATTAACATGCAATTACTGTTCATTAAAGCTCTCATAATCCACTCCATCGCCGACAATACAATTTTTTTGAGTGCATGTAAAATCCACGCATTGAAGCTTTTGAACAGATTATAGCATATCATATTTCAGGTAAGTTGAGATTGCGTGCCTTGGCCATGTAACAACCTGTTGTTTAATAAGATAGTCATAAACCTAATTTCCGTCCATGCTTTTAATCTGATTCAGTGTTGTATTGAATTCAACTCTTGTATATGCTCATGCATCTCGCCAAATCAAGTCCATGTATGTTTTGCCACCCCCAAATATCAACTTGAAATTGATGTACATGTGCGTTTCACAAATCTTGTGCTTTGAACGCCCCGTCATTGGCTTTAAAGCTTCTTGAAGTCCATGTACATATGTTAAACACTAAAGGTTAAATGACAAGATTAAAAGCATTCAGTTCATAAACATTAGTTGACATATGTAACATATTACACATTACCTTTTGACGACCAGATATGAAGTTGGGCACAACTTCGCCAACATCATCCAAAAGCAAATTCAGAAACCATTCCCAAGCAACTAATCGCTCAGCTTCAACCACGGTGTACACGATTGGATAAATGTTATTTTGTTACAGTGCAACAACAACCAAAATCTGTCAGGTGTAACCTCCTCTCAAATAACACCCATTCATACCAATTATGTTCATGCAACCTTTCAGAAACCCCATCTTACATGCTGACATGCATACATACATACATTCTTTCAAAAATCGGTGTTTGTGGATCTCTAATGCCGACTTTACAATCGCAGAGCTGCCAGATTGTGTCTTCATAACAGTGAGTGTCTAATCACGGACAAGTGTATACTGCTGTGTAGTGTGTCACCTTGAGTCAGTAGCATTGCATGTAGCCTGTCGCGCCATGTTTAAATGTATGTAATTTCCAAGTCGTGCTCTCGTCTGACGGTCTCTCTGAATGCATTGAGAATCACCCTTGTAGTACTGACAATACCTTTCAGCTAGCCACACGAAGTGATTTTGGAATTATTCATTGAATGCTCACATTCATACCTTGGGACCATTGTCATAATTATTTGGAACAACCAATCAACAGAATATTTCCTCGCCAATACTTTTCACTTGCAAATTATCTGTTACAATTACACTTTGATCTAAAATTATCCTTCTCTTTCAACTTACATATGCATTTCTGCTTACAATGCATATATTTTGTTCTTATTGTTGTGCAGGTTGTAGTAATTTCCTTTGGTCTCCAATGAAAATTGCTTTAAGGACTTCATAAAATCCCGATTTGATGGAAAAACCAAACCTTCATGTTGTTGGACAGGTGCACTGAATCCAATTTGAATATTGAACAAACTGAACTTTCTCTTCTTTTTTTTTTCTTTCACTCTGTAACATTCTTCCTCCCCCGATTCACTCAAGCTTTCCACCTCTTCACACAAAGTCGTATTTACTTCATTTATTGGATCAGTTATTTCTTCATCATTTAAAACTTCACTTGATTGTGAG
>JAWWMW010000976.1:116566-142584 GCA_035048345.1 Echeveria elegans
ATTTTGTGACATTAACAAATAACAAATAATATTAACATCCCTAATACATATAACATCTCTAATTTTAATACTAATTTATTTAATAAAATTTAAAATATAAATAATTAAATATATATATATACGGGAAAACGGGAAAACGGGGATTTACCGTTTTCGAAAACTTTTACCGTTTCCCCTTTTTTTTCTCGATTTACCAACGGGAAATTTCCCGTTTTTTTCGGTAAATGGTAAAACGAAACGGGAAAAAGGGAAATTCCCGTACTTTGTTCTCCCTAGTCAGCGGTTGTTTTACGAGTAAAATTAGCTACCCACTTTAAAATGCATTAAGGATCATATATGTTGCCAGAGATAAACTCGTTAAATCCGTGGCATACTTGCTGGTGAACAATAATAATAATGCATGAGATGAATTACTTCATGTCTCATCTTAGTCTATCAGATTTATGTTTCACTCATGATTTAAGAATTAAAAATAACAATGCATACCCCAGAGAAGCAGCAAGCTCTTCCGAAGGAACAGAGTGGGGATCAAGTCCTTTTTGCAGGCGCGCATTGCATATTTGATCACCACTTGATGCATCTTTTTTGTCGCCATCTATAGTTACCTGAGAAGAAAGTTAGTGCCCAAAAACTTCGACCATTGTTATAATGCTTATGATCTTTTGGTGCAAAATTGACACATAAACACTCGAGATTGGAACGAGGCATTCAATCATAAATCGGTGAAAAATACACCAACTGAAATTTCAAGCTTAATAAAGTTTATGATTCAGACGCGTTTGACCTGTATCAACGCAGCTTTAACACAGTAGGATTCAGTTGTTTAAGGACCTGTGTTAGAACACTTGGACAGACAGTGAGACGTTATAGAAACTGAAAGAACACAGAGATTGATAACCCGGTTCGGCTCCTTTAAGGCTTAATCCGGGAGGCTTTTCCTCAAGCCCGGTAGAAATAATTCACTAATATAAAAAATTCTAACACAACACTTACAACAAGTAATGTTCGAGCTAGGAATAAATCTAATGAAAAGGATCTGAAACAACCTCAGGTTTCAGATTCAAGATCCCGTCTCAATTCTCACCAGTCCATACTCATTCTAAACTATTATGCGCCTGAACCGCCTGAACCGCCTGAACCCTCTGTTTGAGTCGTCTCAGTGCAGTAGTTGTAGCTTAGATAAAGCTGTCGTCGTTCTTTTGAGTATCATCTTGATGTGAATGATAGAACGCCCGGATTGAAGTAGCAAAGGTCGTCGGAACAATGTTTTCTTGCTTTTGTGCTTTTCAACGCCTTTGAGATGAAGATCGTTCTCTAAGATCTTGCCGCCATTCTTACTGATGGTAACCTTGTCGTAAGAGTAAAACGGACAACTTTTTAGAGAACTCTGGTCGTCGAATAATGTATTTAACTTCTGGAATATTTTGACATCACATAACCACGAGATTCCCTTTTTATTTATACTCATATGTCTCCTTCTTTCCCAAGCAAGATATCTACTTGCCATACTTTAATTATCAAGTTTTCACTTCTTGATAATGTTCCCAAAATTGCCTTTATATAATATCTAAGCAATATCAATAATCCAATTAATATATTTAATTGAATAAATATATTTTCTGATTTGCACTCCACCAGATATTTGAAAATCAAATATTTAATCTTTATCAAGTTGTCAATTTGATAAAGATTCACGTAGTCTGGCTGGCGGGTGACGTGGGATCACGGAGGTCTCAGACTCTATGACGTCTGCTGATCAGACTCTGTGATGACTCAGCCTGCTGTCTCAGGCAACATATAACTTTGTGATGAGTTTGTATTGAAACACTTAACTCTGTCAAGCATTCATGTTCAACTACTCAGAATCTCCCCCTTGATCCACGATCATCTTGCCCAAAAACATTGCCACACACACGAGCACAGAACCTCATGGTGCTCTCACACCAGACCATCAAGCTCTAGCACTGGCCAAGGCAAGTCATTTTTGGCATCAAACAAAACCTCTTCTGTTATCTTCGTCGACTAAAATCCAATCTTCTGTATATTGTTCTGTTGACAATAATCTTCGACTTCAATATTTTATAGCCCCACCCCATGCCACGAGGCTATTAACTGGAATAATAAAACGTCACATTTTAATCGATGTAGTCGGAATTAGACAACACTTAAATTTCCAAGTAGACCGTAGTAAAACAAGATGAGAGCCACTCTGAGAGGCTTTATCTTGAGTGAAAACAGGCTGCAAATATTTTTGTCATCACCATTCTCTATTTCTTCTTACTACTAGTGGTTGTCTTGTCGTCCCAACGGGAATGTGGGGAACAGATGCTTGTGGTCAGAGCCCGTGAGGTCTGTGTAAATTTAAATTTAAAAAATTAAAGGTATGAGCAAAATCGAAAACATCTATTTGACTATACGGTCATGATCCTATTATGAATTATTAATTTTAAATGAGTAATTTTTATGTTTAATTTTTAAATTTAAAATGATTTTGGAATGTTTATTTTAAAAATTTTTGAAATTTTAAATGGATATTTTTTCGTATTTTATCTTATTACTATTTTGTCTTATTCCATATTGATTCAGCGACGAAAATACATGATTTAGTGACGATTTCTCTCTCACAATCATATTATTCATTAAAATTTGTACCACACCATTGCTTTGGCTGAATTTCATTTCACAATCTCAAATCTCAATCATTATTGACCGTTGGTTAAAAAAACATTAATGTGGAGTTTATCTCGATCACGATTAATTAATTTTTTAATGGTGTGGATCCAGCAACGTAATTAGTACGTAATTAGCGGTGACGTCACCATCCTCATAACAGTATGGTTTATATAAAACCGAAACCTCAGAATCTCAGAATTGCAAATCCCAAGTTTTGTCCCTATCCTTTAACCGATCTGAAACATTCCGATTTCGAATAAAGCTTCCGACTTTACTCACCTCCGTCGCTAGGTAAATCATGGGTCGTTTTGAAAATTTTAAATTACTAAATCTCACTTTCCGATCTTGTAAGCTGGTTACCGATTTGATTCGTCGGTTGTTGGGCATTGCGTGACTTTGAGATCTGAGTTTAAAGTGTTTGCTTTTTTGTTGCAACCCATCATTTCATTATAGGCCTTTTACTGGATTCAAAGATTTCTCTTTCTCTCTCTAATTTTCTTGATTATAAAGAGTGTGTGTGATTGTTGAAGTTGAAATGCAATTGGGCTTGAGGAAAGATTTGATCTTGGAGTTTGGATTTTGATTTTCTTGATCTGACAGGTTTGAGCTGAGAGAAATGGCTTCTAATGGAGAGGACAATCCCAGGAAGCCCCCAACTCCTTCCCCTTTGCGCAACTCAAAGTTCTTTAAGGTAATTTGTTTCATATAATTGTTGTGTGTTGATTTGTACTATTGTATTTTGGTTTATTGGCATATTTCTTTATTTTTGTTGGGCAGGCGAACATGAGGATTTTGGTGACGGGTGGAGCGGGGTTCATTGGGTCTCACCTGGTGGATATGTTGATGGAGAATGAGAAGAATGAGGTTTAACATTTTCTGACCCTATGGTGTTATAATCTGGATTTCGGCTTCAGGGGATTTTTATTGTTATTAACGTGGGATGTTTATTTAGGTGATTGTTGTTGATAACTACTTTACTGGATCAAAAGATAATGTGAGGAAGTGGATAGGTCATCCTCGGTTTGAGCTTATTCGACATGGTAATTTCTTCACCACTTTCTAAGTTTTCGTTTTTAGTTTCTGGATGGTTAAAAAAAACTATCTTGTGAGGATACAAATGCTACAACTGGAATTTGAGTTGTCTATTGCAACTTTGACGTTTTGAGGTTTTGATTGTTTTATGGCATCCCCTGATGTGCAGACGTCACTGAGCCACTGTTGATCGAAGTTGATCAGATTTATCACCTTGCATGTCCTGCATCTCCAATTTTTTACAAGCACAATCCAGTGAAGGTATTTGCTTTTGTCGCTAGATCAAAACCCTTGTTCAATAAAAGTTGAAACCTTTTGTTTATTGTGGCAGACAATAAAAACAAATGTTATCGGCACGTTGAATATGTTAGGTCTTGCTAAGCGTGTCGGAGCAAGGTTGGTCACAGTTCTCTAGTACAAGGTGCCTCGTTGAATATTCATGCTATTTTTGGTTTACTAATATAAGTTCACGATATTCAGGATTTTGCTCACATCAACTTCAGAGGTGTATGGAGATCCCCTAGTGCATCCTCAAGATGAAAGCTACTGGGGAAATGTTAATCCAATAGGTAATTCTTTCAACTGCTTCTGACTTATCGCTGGAGTTTTTTTCTATATCAGTACTGATTATCCAAAGTGGCAAAACGATGATCTACTATGACTACTTTACTTCCAGGAGTTTGGTTAAACGTTGAATTGTTGTCGCAGGAGTCAGAAGTTGCTATGATGAAGGAAAGCGTGTAGCAGAGACGCTCATGTTTGACTACCACAGACAACACGGCATTGGTAATATCGCAAAGCTATGCAATTTAGAATGATTAACATAAATGCAACTTCTAATGATTGTATTTGTCAGAAATAAGAATTGCCAGAATCTTCAACACTTATGGGCCTCGGATGAATATTGACGATGGACGTGTCGTTAGCAACTTTATTGCTCAAGCTATTCGGTATATTTCAAATTCCGTGAATAAGTTTTATTACTAAAATTTCATTTCTTCGCACATAAGAAAGAGTAGGCATGCACATATTTAATATTAGAATTAGAGAATGAAATATTATGACCGTTTTTCATTTCATAGAGGCGAACCACTGACTGTTCAAGCACCAGGAACACAGACTCGTAGTTTCTGCTATGTCTCAGACATGGTAATTACTCATACTTGTACCAATGCTACCTGAGGATATCGATTTTCAATATTAGAGTTGAAATTAATTATATGTTCTACCACTGTTTTTTTAACGTATTCTTAAAATGACGAAGGTTGATGGTCTTATCCGGCTGATGGAAGGAGACAACACCGGTCCAATAAACATTGGAAATCCAGGTATGCGACGTGAACAAATGTCTAACACAACGGAATGTTGCTAAGACGAGCTTCCAATACTAAATCAGCTATTTACTTTCAGGCGAATTTACTATGCTTGAACTGGCAGAGACTGTGAAGGAGGTTTGTGAAATACTACTAACTACGACCTTTCTATGTGCTCTTCATAAATAATAAATTACCCAACGACTGAGCTTTTTTTTCTTTTCTGCAGCTAATAAATCCCGACATTGAGATTGCAATGGTCGAGAATACTCCTGATGATCCTCGCCAAAGGAAGCCCATAATTACCAAAGCAAATGAACTTCTTGGCTGGGAACCAAAAATCAAATTGCGAGATGGACTTCCTCTCATGGAGGAAGATTTCCGCAAAAGACTAGGAGTTCCCAGGAGCTGAAAACCTCTGTTTTGCAGCTCAAATAAATTCTTGCTGCCATTTTATTTCTTTTCGAAGTTTTTTTTTCTCTAATGGTATACCAATACAACAATTTAAGTGAGAGTTTTCCTGTTCATGACCACATCAGTTTCACAGTTCTCTCAATTTGCTTCCTTTGCTGATGATACAACACTCACATTTCAGTTAATTAGCAGAGGTTGAAAGGAAATAAAGGGCAGCATTATGGAGGTTCGTGTGATTTGAAAAGTTTATGATGGAGCTGGTTCACATGTATGCGAGAATGATGACTTTTATACCGTATATAACATGCATGTAAGGAACGTACACATACATGTGGTCGTGTATTGAACATTTTAATATGGGATATGAAAATCTTAAGTGAGACATACTAACATTCACTAACAAAACCGCAGCCCAAGTAATTCTTCCACCTGGAACGAACAAAATCCTGCTACATCAAGTAGAGAATGGAGATGAAGTTGAACAGGAGAACGACGACTCTAATGATGAGGATGATTAGGAAGAGAGCTATATATCTGTTGTATACAGAAATATCACTACAACATTTCGAATGACACATGTCATTTATAAACTGAGAAAACGGAAGTGCAGGTAACATGAAGTGCTACTAAATACTATTGTAACACGCAGATGCTAAGCTTCAGCAACTGCAGGTTGAGTTTGAGGCGTCTTTTCGGTTTTCTTGATAGATTTCATAGGACTTGTTTTCTTGGGAACTTGAGGAATGTCTGCTTCTGTCTTCTTCTCTATTCTGACGAAAACTGGCTCAGGCTGATTCATCACTTGCCCGCTTTTTAGCCCTCCCCACTTACTTTCACTCTAGAAGGCAGAATCCGGATATCATCAGAATGCCAAAGCAAAATAAATGATTATACAAAGTTGATAAGTACCCAAGTCGTTCTGTTGAATTGCTCTTCAGAGAAGCCTAGCTGCATGTATAGTCTCAAAGATAATCCTGGTGTAACTGGTGATAGAGTAATTGCTAATATCCGCATTATCTCAAGTATGATCACTAAGTCCTGTTCCAAATTTCGGGGGGAAAAAAGTCAAACTTTTAATGCTTACCGAATATATACTGTACTTTATGTATGATGATACGATGATAACTTCTCCAAAAAAAACAACCTTCGCAGCAGCTTCGGCAGCGTCACCGCCTGTTTTAAAACCAGCCCACGGTGTGCGATTGTTCATATACAGATTACCAGCATTGGCTATTTCTAGCAAAGCCTCACAAGCTGCAGAGAGGCTCAGACTTTCGTAGCTATCACGAGCCTTATCAACCTGACAAGAAAAAATAGTCGTTCTGACAAACGATATTCTATACCAATCAAATAACGGTAACCGGGTAATTATTCAACAGCGTGAAGTGCCTACCAAGTCTTCTACAGTTTCTTTCAACGGGTTCCCTTCAGCTGCCAAATTGGAATCCACAGGCAAAGTGGAGTCGCAGTTTTTTTTAAGCAAACCGAGCGTACGGTTAAGAAGATTACCTGCAGAACATGGTTTGGTGGATTTTTACAAAAGGTATATAGATAGAACAACCGACAAGGACGCGAAAGGCATACCAATAGTGTTGGCTAGACCAGCATTGACACTATTAATGAAACGATCCTCTGAGTAGTCCCCGTCATTACCAAGTTCCACTTCCTTTATGAAGAAATATCTAACCGCGTCTGACCCAAAACTCTGGACCAAATCATCAGGCTCGATTGTATTTCCAAGAGATTTACCCATCTTCATACCATCCTATAAATTTTAAAATAAAAAAGCTGCATGAAAATAAAAATACATAAATAAGACGATAATTGATTGCTAGTGGGAGAGGAGGATAACATCCCCTATGAAGAAGCTATCTGATTCAGATCTTAGACTGTGTGAGCTTCACCGAACAAAAAGTTGAAACATGGACAAAGACGAACCCCACCTTTGTTAAAAAGCCATGTCCAAAGACTGTTTTGGGAAGACTTAGTCCAGCTGACAGTAGCATAGCGGGCCAATAAACAGCATGAAAGCGTAGGATATCCTACAAAAGTAGACCAAAACGCGATTACACTTAGAAGAAGTGTGACCAAAATGTAACTTGCACTAGCAAAACATGTGACCTCCTATCATTCATGAAAGAATCAATACTAGCAAAACACGTGACCTCTTATCAATCATTCATGAAAGAATCAACACGTAATGCGCGTCTAAAGAAACAGCTCAGTTTAAGGGTTGGACTCACCTTGCCGATCAAATGTAATGACGCAGGCCAACCTTTAGAAACTACAGTATCTAAGTCTGGCTGTGTTGTGCCGTCTGATAAAGCGGACACATATCTGCATACAACAGGTGCAAAGTGTATATAAGGACACAAGCTATATCACAGCATAAAGTGATAATCTTGACTAAAAGTTATATCACATTGAATAACAGCTTACCCGAGCAAAGCATCAAACCAAACATAAATAGTTTGCTTGTTGTCATTAGGAACCGGTATGCCCCAATCCACAGCCGCTCGTGAAATAGAAAAATCTCTCAAGCCACTCTTAACCCAACCTCGGACCTGTAAAGAACCGCAAGTCAGATTCCAACTAACGGGAGAAAACATAGGAGATTCTCCAAATCAATTTCGGGAAAACTGATTCTCATAAAGCAGCTCTATTAAAATATGATGGGGTCAAAAGGAAATCACAGCGAACCTCATTTAAACGGGAGGCTGGTTGGACAAATTCCGGATTTACTCTGAGAATTTCTTCCAACTTCTTTTGATACTTGGACAATGCGAAAAAATAATTGTCCTCTTTCCGTGCAACACAAGGTTTAAGGTGGACAGGGCAACAATTGTTTTTGATCAGTTCTTTCTCATCCTGCGACATTTACAGATCCACAAGTCTAGTCTATCACACATGATGTGGAATGCTGACATATCATAATATGTGGAAAACAATAGCCAGCATAGATAATCACCTTGTATTCTTCACAATTGACACAGTAGAGCCCCTCGTAGTCAGCTCGGTAAATGTCACCTTTCGCAAGAACCCTAGAGTAAAATTCCTTTACTATCACTTCATGGTGAGGATCTGTTGTCCGAATGAATCTGTCGTACGCTATATCCAGCTGCCATCAAAATTTGACAAAAAGGAGCAATAAGTCTAGAAGTTTTGCAATAGTAAACGAACAGAATGGTGCTTAGAAATGTGAAATTACATTTTTCCAAAGGGCTTTATATGATTGGGATATGGCATCACAATGATCACTAGGGCTAGCGCCATTTGCAGCGGCAGCTGTGGCTATCTTCTCACCATGTTCATCCGTGCCAGTAATGAAAATAACCTTCTTCCCCGACAATCTCTGTGACATAAAAATATCAACATATGAGTAATCAAGGCAGTACCTCCAATTTAAAAGAAACCTGGAACTGAACAACACCAAAGCTCAAACTTTTCAAATCAAAATACGTCAAACCAAACCATATTAAGTAACTCATATCAGCATATTCCTTAAAGGTTCATCAACAACACTGCAGCCCGAAACTTCTGTCAAAAGTTCACACTTAACCCTACAAAGAAACTTAGATAACAAATTTTGCCTCGATTCCAAAAGACAGTTAAGTTTAGCATCAACAACAAAGCTAGATACTTTAAAATCATAGAATGTCAAATTGGAAGCGTAAAGAGATATCAATGTTGCATTTCTTCCCTAAAATCCAAACAAAAATCCAAAGTTTAGAATCAACACCAAAGTTTGAAACTTTAAATAAAAATATGCCAAATTGAACCCAAAAAAATGTCAACTGAGAGAGGGAAGGAGCAGTGACCTGAAACCTGGCAACTGCATCAGCAGCAATGGTGGTATAAGCACTACCCATATGAGGCGGAGCATTGACATAATATAAAGGTGTTGTGATTACAAAAGGGTCTAAATTTCTTTCATTTGCGTCTCTATTACTACTACAACTTGTGGAGAACATTGAGGCATGTTTTGAGTTTCGATGTATGCTGATGATGCGGCGGAGTGTATGAGTGTTGAGAGTGGAAACGGCAGCGTTTAATGGTGAGAATGAGGAGGAGAAGCGGTGGGTTATGGAGGAAGAAGAGGAGTAGAGAAAGTGGGCTTTGGTCGCCATTGTTGAAGATTGAAGCGAAGGGTGTGTTGTTTGTGGAATTCAGATTGAAGAAGAACGCAGTGTAGGTTGAATCAAGGGATGTTTGGGAGTTGAGATAAAGATATTCCGTGAAGGAATAAACAGAGAATAATACTTCAGAACTCAGGTACTCAGATTGATGGGTTTTTAGGATTCGGCCCATATTAGTTGGGGATTAACTACGCTCGGTCTGATAGTTGGGCCGCAAAGATGGTCTTCTTTTTTTATAAGGCAATTGATTTGGACTTTACTGGGCAATAACTCTACAGGTGTTAAAATATTTTGTTATCCGATAAGATTTCGATAATTGTCCGTTAAAAAATAATTTTGTAATTTTTCATTAGTTTAATGAGATAAATGATCTCAATATCCGTTAAGTCCATTACCCATTAAGTTCCAGCTCGTTAGTCCCAATAGTGTTAGTGGGCTAAACGAGATTTTTTTCATTTGACTATAACTCAATTGTACTCGCCCTTAGCATTCCGCTCCCGCCATATTCGACACCTCTAAGTAGCGATGTTAAAATGTCACATTACTCAATGAGATTTCAAAAATCGTCCGTTAAAAAGGAGCTCATTTACCTATCATTAGCTTAATGGGATAAATGATCTCAATATCCGTTAATCTCATTACCTATTAAGATCCCACTTGTTAGTCCCAATAGTGTTAATAGGGTAAATGAGATATTTTTCCGTTAACCCAGTATTCAATTGTGTCCGTCCTTTAACATCCCGCTCTCACCCAATTTGACACCTCTAAATAACTTCATTCTTGTGAGACAGTGAGAATCAATTTTGGTCGCGTTTGGTACGATTTTGAGAATGTGTATTAAGAACCATTGATTTCAAAATATATTTGGTTAGTGAAAAATTCAATCTTCAGTCCAATTTTAAAGAAGAACTCAATTCACTAAAATATGGGTATATAATCCATTTCTAAGAATCTTTGGCAAAACGTAATTCTAAAATTAAAATTAAAATTTTATGTCTCTTTCTTGTTATAATTATCGTATAAAATTATATAGACGCGCGGTTCACTTTATTTTAGGGATGCCAACATGAGGCATAAGCTAGAATGGCTGGCCTTCTTGATTGCGGGGAGAATCCCGCAAACATATTAGTGCTTAGTGCCTGCGGTAAGGATCTGTGTGTGAATTTGTCCATTGTGTCTCCTTTTGTTGGAGAAGGTGCAGTGTTAGAGTCAGCGGAGACAACTAGGAGAGCAAAGAAAAGAAAGATTTCTAGGTATGAGACCGGTTGTTCCGCTAATGCTCTTATTTTTGAATCTTTTATCATGGAGTACTTAGGAGATTTTGGAGGAAGAGCGGATCGGCTAATCAAGACAATAGCGACAAAGTGGGCTGAGGTCAAGGGTATGAAGCCCCATCAGCTCTCTCTCTATCTTGGGATAAAAATTATTTTTTGTCTTACAGAAGGCCTTGGCAAATGGATTCTTGATACGAAATGGCTAGATGATTTGTTTATTTTCATTCGTAATTGTCTATTTGAGTTATAAGAAATCCATCATTTTTTAATTTTTTTTTGAGAAAAACAGTGACGGCCGGTTGGCCAGTATCACGCTATAGGACGATGATTACTCTCATCAAATCAAGTTAATATCTCATTATTTAACATTTCCTGAGGACGGGTGCAGTCTGATATTAGTTTTTGTCTCAGAGCTGACAATAGTTAGTTGCTCAATCGGTCTGTGTAGTTAGTGTGAATGTGGTGGCAGTAAGAACGACCGTTGTTGTAATTGTATTTTGTGTATAATAAAGATGGAGTAGAATGAAACATAAATTTTGCTTGCTACACGACTTATGATTGTGACTTATGTTATATAGCAATGGAGGTACTGTAAATATAGCTGTTGGGAGAGGAAGATGAAGATGCAATAAGAAAAAAGAAAGAACATGAATGAAGCTCAGGATGGTTGGGACAACTAAATGAAGCCAAGTTTGAACTCCCTGAAAACAAGAAGACACTGGGTTTAATATTTTATGACATTGTCAAAGAATCAAACTGTGTGCACCAGTTGACACCGTTGGATATTATCTATAACAAACAGGAATCATGCCAATAATCAGTAATTAAACAGTTTTTAATCCCGATGAAAACAGAGCAATAAAATATACAAGCGATCAATTCCAAAAATAATCAGAGCAATAAAATATACCTTGTCAATTTCACCACCACAGCAATTAAATCAACGACAATTTAACTGTAGTGAACAAAATAGAAAGAAAGAAATACAAAATCGTTTTTGGTTGAGGCTTGCTACGCAATCTCCTTAAAGTCTTATTGCCCCGCTGGTGCTCGGTTCTTCACATGCAACTGAGCTCCCAGGATACAACAACCGGACCTTCTATCACCCGCACCGCTGTGATGAAGGCAAAATGCGCACTGCCTTTCACTATCACTCCAAAAGAATTCAAGAACTCAAACGTAGGGAATTGATTTAGGTGGATTTCTCTGGGTTTTTCACGTCTCTTCTCTATTGATGAATTGATCAGCTTCATCAATATATATCACAAAACCCACTCCCACGTTTTCCATTCCTAAAAATCAGCCATTATTTTTCTAACGGCATCTTTTCCTTTTTAATAGGTCTTTGGACGTGGGAGTTTTAGATAAGTACAATACTTATCTTTATTTAAAACAAATTTCACCGTTTTATTTTCTTCACACCATCATTTTTCCAACATAAACAGTCTACTCTCAATTTTATCAACGGCATCCAACAACAAAAAGGTAGGTAACTGTTAGGATCGTGGTTAGTGCGTACAAACTAACTAGGAACGGTTAAGAACCAAGTCTAGTTCTGCAGGTTCTGTACCCTTGTATAAAGTACGCAGCGGAATAAAATTTTGTCTAAATATTCTTCTACTGCTATTAAAGACGCACCAAGCACTCATTGTATACCCAACTCTCATTCTCTTCTCTTTTTTTTTTCAATTCCCCAGCAGATTACACACAACCCTTTTCTCATTTTACTTCTTCCATTGATCATTTTTCAACAATATCAAACAACTCAATCCTCATTTCGATCCCTTCTACATTTGCACTTAAGTAGTCTTAGAATTGAATTCTCCCCCCAAACTGCAGCTGAAGATGGAAGAAAGCAAAGGTATGAAATGTTGGTCGAAATTTGTTTTTGGTGGTAATGTTTGAAAGCTTTGAATTTCTTTGAAGCTTTGTTAATTATTTTCTCACATATATGGATCCTCACATGATTATTTACAAACTCTAATCCATCCTCTCTTTTCGCAGATCCACATTCTATAATTAGCCGGAATTAGAGATGTACAGGGGTTGCGATCTTCCTCGTTGATTTTTTTGAGTGACTAGACTTAACGCGACATGAAATTCCAAGCGACAAAACTGCTTGCAGCGTAAGAGGTACTATATACATATATGTCACATTATAATTTAAACAATTTATTGTTTATTTTTTTTATTAATTGCATAGTCTAAAAATGATTTGTGAGATTGTTAATTTGGTTTGTTGTGTGTTTTATGTAGGATGGATTGTGAGATTGATATGGACAAACTTAAATTCACTTGGGAAGATCCGACGATCATTATTTTGAAGAGATTCGGCGATTCATTAACTTTGTGAAGGCTAATAGTAGTGAATTTTATCATCCGTGTCCATTTTTTAACGAAATAGACGACTTCCAATGTTGTTGGTCAATTATTTATTATTTGCATAGTCTAACCAGATTTGTAAGATTGTTAATTTGGTTTGTTTTGTGTTTTATTTATGTAGGAGGAATTGTGAGATATTGATATGTTCATAATCATCTAATCCTTTAAAACACTCTTTCCGTCTAATTGTGTAACCCTTTAAAACTATATAACCTTCTAACACTTTGAATAATTACATAGTTATTATTTATACTTACTATAATTTCATGATTATGAATATATAAGTATTATTTACACTTTGATCATCTAGGCTAGCTCATAAACCCCTCAAAACCTCATAACTGTTAACCCTCATAACCTTTAACCTGTTCAAACCCTTTTAACCCTCAAAACTCCTTCAAACCCTCTTAACCCTCCAAAATCTTCAAACCCTCATAACCCTTAACCCCTTCAAACCCTTCAAACCATCTTAACCCTCTCAACACTCCAAACCCTCCAAACCCTTCAAACCATCTTAACCCTCCAAACCCTTCAAACCCTCTTAACCCTCCAAAATCTTCAAACCCTCATAACCCTTAACCCCTTCAAACCATCTTAACCCTCCAAACCCTTCAAACCCTCCTAACCCCTTCAAACCCTCGTAACCCTCCAAACCCTTCAAACCTTCATAACCCTCCAAACTTTTCAAACCCTCATAACCCCTTAAAACCCTGCACACCCTCTTAACCCTCCGAACCATTCAAGCTCTTCAAACCCTCTTAACCTCTTAAAATCCTCCAAACCCTTCAAACCCTCTTAATTAACCCCTTCAAACCCTCCAAACTCTTCAAACCCTCCCAACCCTCCAAACCGTTCAAACCCTCCAAATTCTCTTAACCCTTCAAACCCTCTTAACCCTTCCAAACCGTCCTAATCCTCCAAACATCTTAACCCCTTCAAAACTTATAAATAGAAGAACTTAGAATTTTTTTACTAAATTAGACAATATAAAATAAATATAAATAATATAACCTTTTTTGACTTTGGTTCGTTTTAAAATTTTGTATCTTTAAATAGTTTTCAATTTTATAAAAATAATAAAGTTTTTTATACAGTTTGCATTTAAATAAAATTAAAAGTTTTATTTTATATAATTTAAACTATTTGAAAATAAGTATAATTATTTCTAATATGATATATTTTTTTGTAATTTAAGTTCTCATCCTCTAATTTAATTATAATTTACCTTCTTGTTTGCACTTTATGATTGATTGAGATTCACATAATTGTGCTTCTTTTATTTTCAGCCATTGATAACACTACAATCCAACGGTCTCAAACTCATCCTTTCAATACAAATCTGGACAACTAAAAAAACTTTCATGAACGGTTCACTCACATCACTCCACACAAATCTCACACAAATCTCAGTCGTCCACCTTCTTCAATCCTTCTCAATCCTAATTCCTAACCCTAATCTCAATCGTTGCTAGTCAGTCGAATTCAGAACGAGGACAAGCGTTGAGGATTCAAACTCATGTTCATTTTTGTGGCCGTTGATGAGTCGAATTCAGTCGTCGCCGGTCAGTCTTTCATCGTCAACAGGTTTGAGAAACTAGCCGGAGTCGGATGGCGAGTAGTACGGGGCTCCATTTGAGGAAGAATGGGATGGCGATGAGGTTACAATTGTGTCTGGTGAGTAAAGTGCAGAAGCAGTGGTTATTTCTGGCAACCCTTACCCCGAAGTGGAGAGACAACAGAGGATGAAGAGGAAATCTGGTCGGATAGTTTGATTAAGAGCAAAGTGGTGTTGGCGATTTTGGTGTTGGTGATGTTTTTTGTTATGAATTGGTGGATGCTGTCTAAGCTTTCTATTCCTAAAATTGGACGACGAAGGCGTAAGGCTTTGAGCGTCAACTCTAGTTCCATCCAGGTACTGGAAAGTCAATGATCTGTTGATTTATGCCAAATGATTTTTCATTTTAGCAATGTGCGCTGAGCTGAGCTAATCTGGTTGTCGCTTCGCTTTGGGTTCAAGTTAACGTATTATACTTTCTTGAATCTCATATCAGTGATGAATTGATGCAGTTCATCTTTGACAATGAAGAACCGATGGTTATGAAATTATATTGATATAATTACTGTGTTGATGTGTGCCATTTCGGGTGACTGGGAAAAGATTGCTAAATTAAAAAAGCCTCCCAATTTTTTGCACAATAGGATGCTAGCTTTGGCTGCTCATGCCCTGGCAGAGGTTGGTGTAATGAATGGATTAATGGAATGTTTAGCGTTTGATGTCACTTATGGGGTTATGGTTACAATTGCTTAATGCTTTGATATATCAGGGGCAAATTAACCCTGAGCCAAAAGATTTATGGAAAGAGCCTGAGGATCCTTCTGTGTCTTGGAGTCCATGAGATAAGTGCAGCTGGATGCCTAGCGGTTAGATAGTGCGCCTGCTTTTTCACTTGCTGTATAACTTACAACAGTTGGACTCTCTAGTTTCTATTGAAAACTAATATGATATGCTTTGTTCCACAGAAGGGGGAAATAGGTACTTAATGGTCACAGCAAATGGTGGAATGAACCAACAACGAGTAGCTGTAAGTAATTGATGTGCAAAGTTATTCTAGTTTATGTATAGTAGTGTGTGGCAGGATGTAAGGTACATATATAATTTTTTGCTGCTCTTGGAACAAGCAGTGATGTTATGGCGCAAGTCGGTGCGGACTGTTGGTGCTTTTTTCAGAGAAGAGACCTAGTTTTCTCAGGTATTCTTATGCACTATCAAGAGACCTTGTGCTTTTAGCTTATATTTTTCATTTAACTTCCGTTCTGCTTTTCTTGTAAGTTGGAGATTTATTGTTTCTCGTGAATGTTAGTGGTTGTTTAGGAGAGGAGGACTACTTGCAAAGTTATCCCAAGAGCGAATGTCAGTTCATCTTTTGAAGATGACGAAGGAAGATGATGAAGATTACTACCCAAGTTCGAATAGAACAATTGAGCTTTGTGTAGTTGTTAATTAATTAATAAGAACCATTTTAATTTTTTGTGATATATGAATTCCCTTGTAGTTGATCAATACTTGATTTGTAATTATCATATAATAAAATGAAGTGAATTATTTGGACTTTTAAATTATTTTGAAATTTTAATTAATAATGAATTTCTAATATATTTGGAAAATAATAAAAATATAATCATAAAAAGAAATTATGAAATATCGTTACGTCTTATCTTCCCTACGCGACAGATTAATTGTGAATTAAAAGTCTTACGTAACATGTTACAATTTGTAGACACATCGACCAAACGTGTTTTATTATTTCTATACAACGCATTAATTTTGTGTCCCAAGAATTTAATGCAACAATTTATCGTTGCGATGTAGTAACTCGTATGTTGCAACTAGTTGTGACACACCAAAAATAGTATGTCACAAGAGACTTACGCCACGCGACGGACGTGACACATCTTATGCGACACACGTAATGTCGCATTAGTATCAAGCAACATATATCGATCCTAAGTGACATTTTACACGCGTCGCAATAGTGACATTTTGGTGTAGTGAACTAGTGATTATCAATGGCCTCTTCTAGAGTTCCAAAGATTCTGTTCAGTGTTCAGTCTAACCCGGAGATTTGTAACTCGATCATCTATGTTCGCCAAGCTTCTGTGTACTGTGGCAGCCTCTTTCAAATTTGTGTCACTCTTCTTGATTCAGGAGCATATACGCATCTTTGCAAACTAGCTTTTCAAAATTTGTTTTGGTTCTCTAAGGTTCTTGCGGGAAAAAAGTGAGGAAAAGAAATTTTAAAAAAATGATTTTTCCATGATAAAGTTATAAGGAAAATTTGATCTCATTTTGTCTTTTTTTTTTTTTTTTTTTTCCATACAACCAAACACACATTTCATTTTCACTCAAAATTTTCCTTTAATTTTTTTTATTTTCTCTTGTTTTTCCCCGCAACAAAACGGAGCCTAAGTGTTTGTTTCCAGATCTGTTAAGCCTAGCTTCAACATTTTAGCCCCTAATTGTTTTTTTTAATTGCGGAGTTCGCTGCCTCAAAAATTTTAAATCCTACTTGACTATAGAGATTACCTTAAAGTCATTTTTCGTAGCAAAGGTATAAATGCTTCAGTGACCATTCCAACTCACGTGAAGATAACGGTTTTCAGACATTTGACGCCCTTGGCTTTTAAAAGTCTTTCTCTCATATTTTTTGTTATCTCGTGTTATTCACTAATATCTTTCATTGAATTTGGTACTGGGAAGCAGCCGTCTTTAGCCCAGTCCACTCAGCTTCACAAGCAGTTGATAATGAACTGGGAATTTCCACGTGTATTTGAGGTAGGACCGGTCTTCAGAGCTGAAAACTCACATACCAGGAGACACTTATGCGAGTATGTCGCATTGGATGTTGAGATGGAGCTCCGAGAGCATTATTTTGAGGAATGGTCTCATTTTTTCTATTTTAATGCGCAGAGGCATGCACAAGTTTAATGAATCTGTTATTTGTTTGTGGCCATGTTTGATTATCTTAATCAGAATTTCTCTAAGGAGCTGTTGATTATTAACTCACATTACAAGTCCAAAAATCTAAAGGTACAAATGAATGGTTCTCATTTATAGTCAAGAAGTGCAAACCTCACATTTATTTTATGCAGTTCTTGAGGACGAGGGAGGCTCCGATTTTAAATTACGAGGAAGGAGTTGAGGTCTACATTCACTAAATTTAAAACGTTTTTTCGGCATGTTAGTCTCTGTGAAACAGTTTGTTACACTGATAAACCCTTTTGTATCTGGTTTCTTTTGCAGGAAGCCGATATTAAGATTCCGCATCTGGCAGATCTTAGCCATGATGCAGAGACAGAGCTCGGGAAGTTGGTGGCAGTGAGGTAACCTTCTTATTAATAAAAGAATGTCAGCTTTGCCATAAAAAATCAAGTTATGTTATTATAGGCAAGCAAGAACATATGCGAGCAAGGGGCATTAAAATAATAATTCTGTAAAATATGAAATGGCATTGCACTACCACTCCAGGGGATGATGCAGAAAAGAAATAGTCTGACAATGTCAAATCCAAGAGGGCTAGCTAGCGGATGTAAGTTAGGGAATTCTAACATATTTCCAATTGGAAAATAATTGACTTCTGCATTTCCTGCTTCACTTTGATCTGAATCTCCTAACTTAGGACTGGTTCTAGGTATTAGTGTCAGACTTAGTTTCAAAGGTATTTCTATTTTAGGTGTCCAATATGCAATTTAAAGTCTTACTTTTATAAGGTAGCTAAGAGCTAAGGCAATTTAAAGTCTTGCCTTTATAAGGTAGCTAAGTCCTAAGGCAACTCTGTCCTTTCCTATCACGAGCTCAATTAAATACTTTTAAAGAAAAGGTTAACTTATAAGCTAAGGCTGTATACATATATTTTGGTAACAAAGTTAATTAGAAAATAATTTATAAATGGCTTAATTAGTATATTAATTTAAAATTTGAACATCAAAGTTAAGTTATAATCTATCTGAAAATTTCATTGTTATTGTAGACATGACACGGAATTTTACATTCTGCACCGATTCCCTTTGCATGTGAGGTTGTGCTTCACGATTTCTTGCCACAATGATGAAGCTTACAGTTGTTCGTTTAATGTGTTTATTTGAGGTTAGTAACACTACTCTATTTGGCAGTGTGAATATCAAATTATGTTTGTAATTTGTACTGATTGACGCTGATTATACGGTAAATTATTCCATTAGGTGAGGAGGTGATCTCGAGGCGCCAACGTATTCATGACATGATCCTTCTGACTGAGCGTACTAGAGCTTGCGACATTGATGTCAGAGACGCCGACGCTGCTGATGCCGACAGTCCGACACCATGGCCCATCTTGTAAGATCATTCAGGTAACTAGTTACCCTATCTTGATATTTTAACATATATCGTGTATTATTAAAGTTAAATGTTGAATTTGGTTTGCAGCTCCGGGCACCAATGCGTGGGGTTTGGAGTCGGGCTGGAGAGGGTGGTTATGTTGTTATGCGGAATAGATCATATCCGGGATTCATGCCTATATCCCCGTTATCCAGGTAGAATTCTTCCATGATACAGATTGAGAACATTTATATCAAACTTCAAGTCTCAATTCTTGATCCGTACAGATTTTGTACAGGCCAAATTTGTCATGAGTTCTTCCTCCATCTGTTTGTAGTTGTCACGGTTACCACTTAATACCACATTTGCTTCTATTCGTTGCTACAGCGGAGAACTTATCAAACTTCAACATCTGATTAAAACTCTAAAATAAACATGGAACATATTCAGAGATTATCACGATTACACGGGAAAACGCAACCTTTTAAAACTGGGTTAAGGAAAATTATCACTAGAAGCAACCACACGTTCAACGAAACCACCTAGCCTCACATATTCTAGAGCACCCATGCCACGGAAGGTTTCCAATTGAATTACGCGCATTGGAATAAGGAGATGAGTGAAATAGCGAAGTGATTAAGGTTTAGTAAAGGGAGTCTCGAAGTGAGGAGGTGCGAATTGCGAGCTAAACGGAGTAAGAAAGCGGGGCGTGATGTTGTTGAGTTGCGCAACAGACAAAATGAATATTTTATTATTTAGAAGAAAACTTTTATAAGAGGACTCACTCACTCCATAACCTCACTCACTCTTTCTAAACTCAAGTGACTTATATCACACTATAACACTCCTATTTATATTACTACACTTTCTTAATAGAGGGGTATAATCATTTTGATCTAGGGCTATTATTACATACTCTATAGATTTCTACCATAAATATTTACTAACTAATTCACACGGTTTTAGATTTTTCAACACATTTATTCTTCTTTCTTGGACTTCGTAATTTGATTTACCTTTTATTTAATTTGGTCTAGCCCAATTAGGCATGAGTAGCGTCAGGAATCTGTGGAGTCACCCATTTGCGGCGGAGTGGAGAGGAGCCAAGACGAAAGACTACACTGCTGCTCAAAGTGAACAGCTGTCGTTCAAACTTCAGAGCTCTCGCATATATTATGACATCAAAACGCCGCGGCTTTTGGGTATAATTTTTTTTCTTACGGCATCGTTTTGAACGACTATAGTTTGGTTTCCACGCACTAAACGATGCGTCTTCTGTTCATGATGTATTAAACCGACGTCGTCTTTGACCAAGCGGAGGTGTAAAATCAACAGCAGGGCGTACTGGTGCTGCGAAGAATCTGAAGTTGGATATCGTGTTGGCTTCGTCGTTGCCGGACGAATTCTGGAGGGAAATTTTCGACATCGTGATCCTTGCTTGCAATTCTACTTATAAAGATTTGTGTTGACTGTTGCATCGGAATTACGGGTAGACGAGTCAATAGATTATCGGCGAGGATGAGTTTTAGTCGATTTTACTGCTTAAGGTTCCGTAAATTAGTTCTGCGAATTCTCAGCTGACTTCGAAATCTCTATAAAGAGTCGGTAGTGATTTTATTTTGTCTGATGTGATTTGGTTTTTTTTTTTTTTGGAATTTGTTTTGAGAAAAAATTGAAAAGGTTTGAGAGGGATAAAGAGAGGCGCCAAGGAGAGAGGTGCTGAGAACTGAAAGCTAGGTTACGGACTCAGAATGGAAGATTAAGGAGTTGGAGGGTGAAGTCCGGCATGAAGTTCAGACAATGAGAGCAGCCTCTTTGGAGCTGTCAAACCTAGAAAGAGTCAGGTAATTTGCGTGGATTGTATTTATATTAAAATTTTGACATTTATGGTATGAGTCGCAAGTTTAAGAAGTTGTGTTTGTGGTTTTGTTATTGCAGTCAGTGTCTATGGCACTGAATGTTTGGCAGCCATAGATGATGAGACGGTGGCATAAGTATACGGTGGAGCAAGGTGTTGTTACAGTTTTGTCTCGAATTAGTTTGCTTGAAATGGAAGTTAAGTTATGCAAGCTACAGATTTTAGTTTATGATAAGTGTTGATTTTTTTTTAAAGTAGAATCGTACTGTTCTGACAATTTTAGATGACTAGTAAATTATGGGATGTGGTAGTCTCTTTGAGATATTTATGATGCGCCCATATCATTGGTCCTCTGTGTATTCTCTTACATTTGCTGTTGGATATATGTTCCAATTGTTCTCAGATTGCAAAGGAGAGAAATCCTCATCCCCCACCGGCTGATCATGATCTGTTAACTCAATAGCTGAGATGTGGTTAGTTTACCTAATTGTAGCTTCCTTTATGATTAATAAACATGTACACACAGGTGAGATGAATAAGATTGAACCTTTCCATCTGCTGAGTTCTAACATTTCAATGCAATTGTTGCAATACTCTGAGTATGGTATGGGCTCAGCTTTCTATTGGTCTTTTGGATACTTCTTTCATAGCTGACATAGCGTGCTTCTTATATCTTTGTTGTCCTTTAATTTTAGGTTGCACCAATCAAATTTTTATATGGTAATATGCTTAACTAATTAAATCCATCCTCCTCAAACATCCCCGACTACTTGACCATTGATTTTGTACTTGTTAAACACGCAGAATTCTATTGCTGACAGAATATGTGTGTAGAGTTCTATCATACATGCCCCGCCCCACATGCTGGTGGCAGAACTTTTCTTACTAGGGATGTATCTTGTCGAGCAGAACAGTAATAAATCTCTTACATCAAAGTTGACGTACAGAGTGCTGCATATCTCATGCTTGGTCAGTGGTTTGGATTCAGAAGAAACTGGTGATTCTTAAAGTGCACAAAAGAGCATGACCAGACGCTCCAGTCCATGTCCGAAGTCTGCGTGGGGTGCGGTACCATACCTGCAACCAAATTTCAAACAATATCAGATGACACTCCAAGTTCATCTTTTGGCATTTGTGGTTCATTTTCATGAGCATTACGTACTTGTCGAAGTGGGTTAAATTCTTGAGTTGTTTATCTGCATAGTAACTGAAGCCTCAACTACGTACAACTCAAGCTACAGCTTGGCCTACAAGTGCACCTGAGAATCACATTATGTCACACCAACAGAATTTCAGATATCATGTGAAATGCTAACGTATTCTAATTTTCAAATTCATTCAAATCAAAAACCCTTGATTATTTGCTGCGCTCGTGGAATCCAAGGTATATATCTTATTCTTCGAAACTAGAGATGCGATACAAAATTCTTAAGTGCCTATACACTCATTAGTACTGAATCAACATTTAATTAAAAATTCATATCCGAAATCCTTTTTTTGTTGTTGAGCTTGAAACCCTGAGGATCTACGTAGTTTTTGTGTGGAAACCAATTTGTCATACAAAATTTTGAGAAATTATGAATAATTTTGTTATACTTTAAATATAAGTTTTTGCAAAAGTTTGAAATACTAAATGAAACAAAAAATATTCTTATTGCATAATTTTCTTTGTTGAAAACAAATTAAAAATGTTTCTTTTTTTATAATTGTTTTCTTAAGTTTTGAATATTTTTTTGAGTCTTTTTGGTAATCTTTCTAATCATCTTGTAAATAAAAACGTGTATATTTTAAAAGAAACTATTAGAGATGAGTGTACTTTTGTATTTTAATGAGTGATTCTTAGTAAGAAAGTATTTTAATCCGTGGGATTGGGTAATATCAAAGATTACGAATAGTTTGCATAGTAAAGTTCGTAATTAATCACTGGTTGACAGTTACAAATATTATATAAATACTAACGGTGAGGTCGTCGTCCCGACGGAACCGCGGCGTGAACAAAATTAAATTCCTTACACGCACATTAGCCTCCACCGAAGGAAAGAACAAAAAGAAAATGCAATTTGTTGAAAATCACCTATGCCCCAAGCCCCTGATTCAATGCAAGTCACAAAGCAGTTCCAATCAACATCCCGTCTGGCAACAAAAATCAATAACGATCAAAACCAACTCCTTACATCAGATCAGTAAAACCTCTATAATGATACAAAATCAAAAGTCATAACTCAGAAACAAAAACAAACCAAAGTACACATTGATAGAATCAAACCTTCTAGTTCAGAAAGCTTCAGGTGCTATTCCAATCAACGTCCCTCTACCAACAAAAACCAATAACAATCAAAATATGTATATATCAGATTAATAAAACATCTACAATGATACAAAATTAAACGACATAAATCCAAACAAAAACAAACAAAAGTACACATTGATAGGATCAAACTTTCAAGTTCAAAAAGCTTCAGGCGTCGTTCCCGTGGCGGATTGTGGTTGGAATTTGCTGATTTGGTGTTGCAAACCTTTGTTCCTGAATCACTTTCTCCAGTGATCCTCTCAGGTGTGTTACCCAAAATTTCAATCTCATCTGATCCGGAAATCAAAGTTATACCTGTTTGAGCTTCATCAGTAATTTCATTAGAGAGATTGGTTACTTCTTCATTCTCATGGTGAGAATTTGAAACACTATGGAGATTGTCATCAACAGACTTCACGGTTGCTATTACTGACTTAATGGATGCACATCTCTTCCTCCGCCTGCTGTAAAAAAGCATGTCACTACTGCAGCATAGCGTACTTACTTTATTTGGTTTACTACCAATCCAATCATAAGAAACTAGCTGCACTCCCGTCGTCCCGACGGGAATTTTTCAAGGTCTTCATTCGATTTAATTAAGTTTTATAACGTTTTTCGCTCCATTTATAATTTATAATTTTTTTTATTTTTTTCTACTTGATCAAATACGGTCAAATACAGTGAAATACATACAAATACAATCAAATATAGATGAATAGTGATGAATGACATGTAGTGTAAATAAGGAGGGTGAGGAGGGGCATTTTTGTCTTATTGCAATGAATATTTAGTGAGAAAAATGATGGATTAGTAAGAAAGAAAAGGGTGGTTGGTGTTTGTGTGTTGAGGATGCAAGATTATTATTAGTGTAAATGTATTCCACTGCTGGAGTTTCTGTTACTGATTTTCCGAGCCAAAGTTGGTACACCCTTGACGCACGACTTAGGAGAGGATCTCGGTTTCACAAAGCTTCTGGATTTACTGTCTGATGACATGTGTAAAACATTACACTTCAAGAAGTGATCAACAAATCTAAGAGCATTGACCTGGTACAACTCTTCTGGTTCTTGTTGTTGGGATACATTTAAGCATTCTAATCTTTGCTTTGGAAATCCACCATACTCAGTCAGAACTATTTGTTATCCTGTCATGAAATAAAGTCTCAGTCGTCAACTTCCAAAACCACCTCCGCAGCTTGACAATTGATATCTTATTGTAGAGTTACATCCGCATTCTTTGCAAACATCAAAATTCAACCAGAATCACATAACAAAATTATTACCTCCGTCAGAGTCTTCTTCAGAATCTGCTACTATTCCATACTCTTCTTCACCTTCAGCAGCCAGACAATCGACAAAAGGTCTTCCATTCCGCAATCCAATCAATTCGCCTCCCACCATAGTCCCTTTCCGCAGCTTCCCTCGCTTCCCATCATCGCTATCCGGCACAATTCCTCAACTCAGTTCTTCGCATTCAAAATCACTCAACTCTCCATCCTTAGCAGCAGTAGGTTCACTCTTCTCCCTCCTATCAAAATCTATTCCATATCCTAATACATCTTCAGAGACCAATTTCAAAAGTGAAAATGTGAAGGAAAAAAAACTTCAAACTTTGATTAAACCTTAAAAATAAAAAACATGGAAGCTTCTAGAAACAGAAACAAAGCACCAAACCTAAAGCCGACGAGTCACTCACTGCAATAGTCCAATTGGCTCTTATACGAAAATGTAACTATTACAATTACATTTACGAAAAAGAGTCGCTCGCTCTTTTGGCGCGACACAAAATCTGAACTTGCGATGCGACCTGACATTGGGGGGAGTTCAGAGCTTGGGCTTGAATTGATGCGACCTGAGTTTGCGGAGTTCAGAGGCAGAAAGATGACCGGAATTGTGTTGAGACGTACGCGAAATTAACTGTCATCCGTTAGGGGATGCGTCGACGGCCTGGGTCTGCCATTTTTGAGAGCTGATCGGTGCAAAATATGACTATTATTTAGACATATTCTTATTATCTTCATATTTATCACATGATCATGGTTGTATTTTATGCTCACTTTGTTGTTTCGGGCCAAAAATACACTTTCTATCATTTTCAGAAGCAAAATGCAATACATAGACACAAAAAGGAGCAAAAGTTGACAGTTTTAGGCAATTCAGACCTATAGAGTTTCAAACGCTTCCACAAGACTTGTCTGATGTCCGATTAAGGTGAAACAAAGTGGGTTGGAAAGCTAACTCAATGGACTACAACTTTTATTTTGACCTCAAAGAGAGATTTTGTACAGTTTTCATTCGGTCGAACGAAGAATTGCGCTGGCCGTTTGAGGAGAAGAACATTCATGCGAGAGAATGAGACAGTATAAAAGAATTGAGTTGGCCGTTTGAGATGAAGAGCTGGCCATATGCCCGTATGGGGCAGTATGGGACCAAATGAAAATGTCACATAGTCACCATCCATACTGGAGAATGGGACCATATGGGATCGAATGAAAGCTTTGAATTTAACACCGTCCGACCGAATGGAATCGCACGATAAGCTTCTGAGTAATCAGAGAATACCGTACGATCGGATTGGACCGGATATGTCCAGATTAATTGAAGATAAGGCTACACGTCAAGATAAAAGATAAGATGAGAATAGAGATGAAACTTTACCGTTCCATTTCCATGCAACTGATCGGTGTTGAAAATGACTATATTTTATACACCGAAGTGCTTGTATTTGTACGAAGTTTATATAAAATACAAGACATTTTGCACTCTAACATTGTCATTTCAGGTAGAAAACGC
>JAWWMW010000976.1:150878-169287 GCA_035048345.1 Echeveria elegans
AATTCCTACATTTACCAACAACATCTAACTAAACACATTCCCACCCAACTAAACCATTCCAATTATATTAAAAATTAAAAATTAAAAAATAAAAATAAAAATTTACACACAGCACACGGTCGGGTCCGGCCTGACCCATTAGAATTTAAAAATTAAACCACACGGGTCCAAAATTTTTTTGATCGAGTCACGCCCGTGTTTGACCGTTTTGATTGCACATTCGGAACGATGCATATCCGTCGGAATTAAAAAATAAAAAATTACAAAAATAAAAATAAAAAATAAAATACAAATATTTAAATTTAACAGAGAAACAATTTCCGTCGGGACGACGAGATCACCACTTGTCTTCTCATATATGGGTAGATAAATTATGTGCTCCTTTCACTAATAATAAAAAAGAAACAATTTTCAGTGGTGGAAAATTTAATAAATATGAAAAAACGAACCGATGAATTGTTGAATTGTTCTTTGAAAAAACCAAGTAAAAACTTGAAAAGCAAGATCAAATACTAACGTGATACATCCAGTGCAACATGAGAGAAATTGTGAAGGAGGATTAATCCATGTGTAGTTAAATTCAACAGCACTTCCAAGCAAAATGAGTTCCAGAGAATAATTCAAAAGAAAAGCATCGCATAAAGGACACTTTATTAATTTGTCAAATTATTACTTTTATTATGTTACTGTATTTGCTAAAAGCAATCTATTATCACAATGGTGTAGACTTTTTCTGAAAAATATTTATATATGTCGATTATTTTTTTCCCTTAAACGTATTTGTAGTAAAAAGGACAAAGTTTTGATGTTGCAATTTTATAGCTGTACGTGCGGCTTCTATACATAGTGATGAGCATATCCAATGGTGAGGTTGAGACTTGCTTGGGACTTGAGAGTTACATTCATCATCATAACCTCTCTCTCTCTCTCCACACAGCTCCTGCCCTTGCCTCACTCTCTTATACAATCCCATTTACACACATCTGATCTCCTTCATTTCCTCTCCATCACAAAAACACACACACTCAGATCCAAAGCCTAGAAACCTGTTAATAACGAAGCCAGATATATATGATTATCTCTCAGATCCACTCTTCTTGGCCTCCACTTTAAGCGAAGGGTGACACTTGTGAGTGTTCTTTAGTTTGCTTGTGTTGGTCTTTCTCTAAGTGCGCCCAAAAACTAGGATAGCGCCTCTTGAATTCATTGTGATTATATCTCGCCTCCAAAACAGACCAATTTCATGTTTATTTCCAGTTGTTATAGTGTTTGTTGTGTTCTTAATCAGTTGATCTTCATCCACTTTAACCCTTGCTCATTGAAAAGAAGCTGATTTCATCATCATCGGGTTACAGATGAAGAGTTGCTTTTCTTCATTTGCATGCATACATATTAAGTTTATATTATTGAATTGTGTTTAATGTAACATAACATATCAGGTGGTCTGATGAGTGTGTGTATGTGCGTAGATATTCATCATATATGCCTGGCTCCCTGTATGCCATCTGCAGACCCTCATCGAGCCTCCGGTGGACTCCGTGGATGGCGTATGAGGAGCCAAGCATATGCTATAGTTCCATTCTTCTCTACTTACCAACAACGCTACAATTCATTCATGTCACATATGTGTACTTAGATTTACATGATTGCTATATATATATAACCCACATAGATCTCTAGTGCATGCTATGTAGATGATGGTCATGTTCATGTTCGTTAACCATTCCACTTTCCCCGACTCATCTACTTACAACTATCCTTACTAATATTTTTTATTTTTTCCAAATTTTAGGTCCCTATTAACAAGTCCATTTTCTAATTTTAAATTTAGGTTGGCCACACATTTGATCATCACCTTACTAAGTAGTATACAAAAAGATTTGCTTAGTTAAGTCCACAAATTTTTCCAAAAAATGTGCAAGACAATGTAATCTCTCTAGCTAAGTCGTTGGTAGGACGATGTCTTTTCAAACACATATCATTGTGTTCTTTAATGCAGGTGCTGTCCAATTGTCTCTTACTCTTCATGTTGGGTTTTAAATGACTACATGCTAAGTTATCATCGTATGAGCAACATACTGTAATTGGACATGGACTTGTGTGTTCCTCATTGCTATTTGTTAGACATTGTGTGCGTTATATGGATTACTTAGCCTATATAGAATGCTAGGAAATATAAGAGAATATAATAAGGTGAGCACCCCACAGCAAAAATACATCAGATGTAAATTCAAATCGTTGTGTTGTATTAAAACGTGAGTTAGGGTTTGCAGTTTGGTGTATTTATATGATATTTCAGTTTAGGTTTAATTAGGTTGAAGGAGTTTTAACAAAATGTCGAGGCATTAGGGTTTGAGGCAAGCATGCATGATTGGGGAATATTATGATGAAATTGATATGGTAAAAACATTACTCCACAATCAAGAAGAGGCTCATCATGTGGTGCGTGTGGTGATGCAACAAGGTCTTGGAGAGGGTAGCTTAGCAACATCTGCACTGGAAAGTTAGAGAGAGAGAAAGCGGGAGAAGAGTTTGGGACTATCAGGGAATCTCTCATCATCATCAACATCATGGATACAAGGCAAACCCCAGTTGATAAAATCAACAGGGAGCAACAGCGACTCATGAAGAAAGCAAGGAAAGCTGGAATTCAGAAACAGATAAAACATAACTTGTATGTATATATGCTATAAGATTCAGGACCACCAATAACCTAACCATAGCAAGCCGCTACCTATCATTATGATCATTCATATATATATATATATACAAGTGTTAAGCCCGTCGTTCCGACGGAATACGGCGACAACAAATATTGTTGGTAGTGTTATTATGCGACGGTAATAGACATGCATTAAAAAATAAAGTGCGCAACAACTCATACATTTCTATTAAATATTTAAAAATATTAAATATTTCCTACAAAATTTTTAAATGTTTATTTTCTATTTTTAAAGATTTTAAAGTTTTTATATTTTTAATTTTATTTTTTTCTGCAAAATTTATAAATGTTTATTTTCTATTTTTTAATATTTTAGTTTTTACGTTTTTAACTTTAATTTTTTTAATTTTTAATTTAAAATTTAAAATTTTAATTAGATATTATTGTTAAATCTATGGTTCATCTAGTTATATATATATATATATATATATATATAGATAAAATGTAGTATGGGTTGGGCCCTTGAGAATATTATACACTCGTCAACATCAATACACCGCTCTCTCTTTCCCAATCTTCGGTGATAGGTAAATGAAAATGAAAATGAAAATGAAAATAGAATCAATGCATATTAGTAAGATAATATAGCATGGGGATGGGATGGGATTGATAGATGGTCAAACTTGAAGGACATTCTTGTTCAAACCCATCATAAGCTACACATATAAGGGACCAGCCTACTACTGCAACCACCTTTTGTAGCTTATTCACTTTCCAATATCAACAGCCTCTCAAGACAATAACCATGAAAATCACAATCAATTTCAAGGTTTCACTTGCTAACCAGCCTCTAAGCAACAGCCACCTCTCACTGAAGATTGAAAAGTATCACAGGCAAAGTAATGGAGGAGGCATAACATAGTGTGTACTTTTGGAACTTGTTTGTAGGTAAAATGGATGCACTTCATGTTGCATTGATTAATCCAAGTGTACAGGGTACATAAGGACACAAAGTAATGTTCATGCACAAATCATATTACTCACTCCGTTTCATATTTTTCTTCCCATTTCTTTTTTTGGTGTCTTAAAATTTTCTTCTCATTATCTTAAATGAAAAACTTTTTCTCTCACATTTACACTCTCTCTCCAATCTATTCACTTTCCACTCATTCTCCTTTCTACTTTTACCTCACATAATATAATTTTTTTTAAAATTGTACCAATTATTCAATAAAAACAATAATACGGAACGGAGAGAGTATTGGGTTTTCTTAGCCCAAATTGTGAAAGTAACCAACAAACTCATTATACCACCAGGCCACAAACCTGACATTGATTGAAAACATGAAATCCTAGCTACTTAGCTGCTGCTGCTACTGTTGCTCCCCTACTAGCAAGGGTTACTTTATACTATTCTTATTCACAAGCTTTATTTGAACCTAAATGGAATATTTTGGAAATTGAAAAAGAAAAGGCTGCTTTATTAGGTCTTTGCTTAAAACTTTGACTACAACAAAGTGTTATGAAGTCACGTCAGGCAACAGAGTGGCCTTGGCCCAGATATAAGCCCCTTTGAAATGGGCTGTCATGAAGAGGTCCAAGTCGTATGTTTTTGGATGAGCCTTGAAAATTGAGATACAGTATTTATTAGCAATGGGTTGGCTCAAAAGTCAAAACCAGAGAAGATTCTTGTGGTGCATGCCCACTTTCCAACACTTGTGGAAAGGACTTGTGTGTTGTCTATGATGCTCCACTTCAATTGTTTTTCATTATTGTACACTACTCACCATCTTTGTCTCGTAGAATATCTCATCTATGAATGCCCACTGTCCAGTTCCATCTTCAGACTTCCTAATACCAATTCACAGAGCAACGACACCAAGACAGTGGAATTATCCTGGACACAAAAAAACAATGAGACAATCTGCTTAAGCATCAAACAGTGGTTTACAAGGGATACAGAAATCAGGCAAGAGGTCCACCCTTGCAGCAAAAATCATTTAAAAGCCTAGTTAGTACCAATCACAAGGCTTAAACTTAGATATAATCACTATGATCTTAATTATCTTGGGGCTTTCTATTGATTGAAGCTTTCCTACTAGTTGAAATCAATGTGAGTCTGATGAAAAGAACGGCAAAGAATGAAACAGATGATAATGAGTTACAGGTTATTTCTGTTAGGACTATGGCACAAGAGACTTTAGGGGAAATGGGTGGGAATGGTTGCGTCTGTTACATATCCTTTCTTGGGGTATACTTCTATGGTATACTTGTTAGTAGGGATTGAGGTGTTGGCAGTTGTATATGGAGGGTGCGGTCAGGGCTCGGAGGAGGAGGTGATTGGGGTAAAGTTCCGGCCACTGTGCCTCTCATCATGATCTCTTCATTAGTTAATCATGACTTGCCACCAGGTTATCACCTTGTCAACTTCCATCTCCTCTAAATGCCAACAGTGATAACTATCTGGAAGGAGGTATTCACCGAATAAAAGTTTTCTACCTGCTTATATGGGAAGCTATAACACTAGGACTTTCCGCACAGATAGATCAACAGATAGACCCTGTCGATTTACTTCTAAGGTCAGGATTCCTAATTAATGACTACCACTTCTCGAATAAACTGATATGTCAAAATGCAACAGCTGGGTATCTCTTTTGACTACCACTTCTGCAGTTCCAGATGCATTTTCTGCAGCAACTAATGAAGCAGTAAGTAACAGTAAGAAGCTACGATGGAGAACATTGCCGGATGTTACAACTTAAATTTCAAGTCTGTCGTTTTTTAGGATTCTGAAGTTTGATCCGAATGAGATCATTAAGCTCTTCCTCATATATCTGCTATAGAAGGCTTCATGAAGAATTCAAAGTATCCATCCAACCCTCCTCTGGAAGTTTTTCCTCCAAATAAATAGGAGAACATAAATCTGACACAGCTGTGGAATCCCGTAGAAAAACTGAATTCACTTTCATCTTATCATTTAAAACCAGCCATGGATATGGAATTTTGTGTTCCTGTGCATTAGCTGAATTCAAGCAAAGACGGCCTGGACCCGAGCAAATGATAGCTCAACTTGTTGTAGCTTTCAGCATTGCCATCAATAAGACCAGAGTCTTTTAACAAAGAAAAGACAATGAATCAATGCCTTTTCAATGTTTGTCCGGAGAGAAGGTTTATCCAACAATACGCATATGTCCAGATCGCTCCCTTACCAGTGATGTCTCCACGCCCACGAACTAACCCACTAGAGGAGCAGAATGGGTAATCGTACTATGGAGACTGGAGAGAACACCAAAGTGGAAGAACACATACGAATCCAGCAAAATACATTAGCTTTGTTCACCCTGCAATATTTAAACTACTGGAGGCACTCATTTATGAGTTTCAATCAAAAACTTCATGAACTATCAGACACATTTTTTCAAACAATTTTATCCCCATACCAAGTCCATACAGAAACGTGCAGCAAAAGCTCCGCAATTTATTCATCGATTCAACTTCATATCAGAACATATTCAGGAATTAAAAGCTTCATAACACAACTACAGAAAACCATACAAAGCACAAACCACACATTATCGAGCAGTTTCACGCACCTTCTCCAGCTCCACTGCCAGCGCGCAACGCTCTAGTCCTCAACCACTCAATAACATCATCAAACACCTCCTCCACATTTTCCTCCGGCTCACCAACTAGCTGATGCCACATTCCTTTATACACCTTCAACGTCTTGTCCTTACTCGAAGCTTTATAATAAAGCTCCTCAACACACGCAACATCACACACCACATCGTCCGATCCATGAACAATCAAAAAAGGCACATCAACCTTCTCAAAACTCCTCTGCAACTCATCACAAACTCTCAAAAGCTCAGCCGCAGTCGCGGCACGCGGACGGTGCAAAATCCGCCTCGGATTCTTTACACATAGCTTCCTCTTCCACTCTTCCTTAAACGAAACATCCGGAATGGATCCACGCGTCGGGACGACTCTCCAAGTCGGCATAACTGCCGCGGCGAGTGACAACAAATGCTCCAAAGGCCACGGCGGCTTGAACTTGGGACTCACACCGCACATCGCTCCATTCAACACCAATCCATCCCACGGCAACCCGCGCTCCTTCTTTAACGTAATCAACAACGAGATCGCTCCACCTAACGACTCCGCATACAAAAAAGCTGGCAGATTCGGCGCGTGAGCCTTCCGGAACGAGTCAAAGAAGTCAACGCAATCGTTGACCACAGGATTGATATCCGGTATATGAGCGGATAAGCCTTCACTAAAACCATGTCCTTGATGATCAATAGCGCAAACGATGAAGCCAGATTTAGCGATATGGACGGAAGTGAGTTCGACGAACCAAGAGGATTCGCCGGTGTAGCCGTGGACGACGGCGACGAGGCCGATGACTTTGGTCGGAGGATTTGGGATCCACCACTGAGTGAACTGTTTGAGGCCGCGTGAGTTGGTGATGATTTCGGTAGTGTGAGTGATGTTGTGGTGAGCGTAGAATTCGGTTGGGGTTTTGTCGCCGTAGACGCTGTCGGCGGTTGCTTCAGCGATTGGATGCACCATTGAGTGTAGGTTTCTAGAAGGATCTGATTGACCGCTGAGTATGGACTATGGAGGGTTCTATGGCATATCTAAACGTATAAATAAATATAGTTGTCCTCTTTTATTTTTTTTATTTTTATTTTTGATATCTTTTTTATTCTTTCTATTTTCATTTCGAACAATTCTATTTTCTATTTTATCTCTCACATAACACTCTCTTTCATATTTTATTATCCACTCACTTATCTTTATATTATTTTCTCTCACACACTATCATTATTTCTTAAATTTCGTGATAACTATCAAATGTACAGAACAAAAGAGGACAGAGGGAGTACTTATCAACGTACGTAATGTTAAACTTCTCTCTCCATAATTAATCATAAATATGCTATTAAAATTAAAGATAACATGTCTGGTCCGACTCATTAAATAAAAATTGAAATTTGAAAATATTAAAAATTAAAAAAATTAAAAAATTAAGAGAAAAACATTTAACATTTTTAGATATATCAAATGAAAATATGAAAAAAAATTCTTTCGAGACGACGTGAGCGCAGCTAGTACTATATTGATTGCTCATTCATTGAACTGAATGAAAGTAGTTGGATTCGGTTCAATTCGATTCCGTTTAATTTTGTGTGCCAAAACTTGTTAGCTACATGGAGGACAGAGGTGAAGGTGTGAGAGAGAGTGATAAGGTAGATGGATCATTGATTGTTTGTGAGGTTGGGAAAACAAGAGGAGGGTGTAGACTGTAGTAGTTGAGAGGATCCAAAGATAAAGAGACAAATGTTTACTGAATGAAGAAGATGAATCATTTGTCTGTATATCTTACTACTATACCAACAAATGAAGTTGGCAATGTCAATCAATGCAATTGCACAACCTTTCAACAACTTGTACAACTGTACAAGTTTATCGATGAGGTCTATCTAACATTTGGTTCGCAACTTATATTTATCAATTGATATGAATTATGAAATATTGATATCGTTGTCACTTATCGAAATGAGAGTTAGAAATTGCGATCATACAAAGTTATTTTCCAACGAATATAGTAGTCACAATCGAGTTCCACAAAAAAAAATATTATACTTCATTTGTTCTCATTTGTTCTTTCTATTTTTTTTTGACGCCCCTCTATGTTCTTCATTTTTTTTATAGTAATTATTTCTTATTTTTTTCTTTCAATACACTCTCTTTCATATTTTATTATTTTTTACTTTCCTACTTTTTTTCTCTTCCACTCACTCTATCTCACACTCACTCACCACAACTTAATATTTGTATCATCCCTCCATCCGGAAGATCAGACCAGACAGAGGGAGTATAAAAAAACAGGAGTTATTAAAGATATCTTAAATTGTTTGAGAAATTGGATTTTTTTACTATTTTCTATTGAGAAAATACCTAAAACGACGCCGTACGGATGTGTCATCCCAACCATTGACAAGCAAAAACCCTAATTCGGGTCCGGAACGATCTGCATAACCCCGACATTCAGCTTCCGTCGATCCGACGTGGCATCAGTAAGAAATGTAAGTCAGACTCATTCGGAAATGGATTTGTCGATGGCCTCAAATCGCTTCTTTATTCTGGACGGATTTTGATGAATTTGATTTCAATTTTTTGTCGCAGATATTGACATGTTTCTGTCGAGGTTGTTTGGGAGGACGTTTCTGGCTGCTGCCAGATCTGAGAGTGCAGGTGCCAGCAGCTCAAATATGAGGATGGCTTACAACCCTTTAGAGGAGTTTTTTGAGGCTACTAGAAACCAGGAGGATGATAAGCCTGTTGTTTATGGTGTGGGGTTTATCTTTATTTTGCAATAATTTGTGGATTCTCTGGAGTTTTCCGCATTTTCAAAATTAGAGAAGTATTTAGGCATGTTTAAGATTTGCTTAGTCTGTGAAATGAAATGAGTCGTGAAAGTGAGAATTTTTTGCTTTGATTTGTGAGTGGTAATTAAGATATGAAGGAAGAGAGTAAAGGTGAGAATTTAAGCATAGTGAAGTGTTGAGAAATTTCAACAACATTGGTAACTTGGTACTTGGTAGTGTTGTCTTGCTTGAACATGTGCGTCGGTTCAGTGTTGAGTAGTCTTCGATTATACCTCATTTCGCACTAAACTAGATAATAATTAGATTTCACGAAAAGAGTTGTTAGTGTATAGTTGAGAACTTATCTTATGAAAGTGAGTTTCTGGCTAGTAAAAATGCAAGGTGGGTTTTATTTAGCCAATATGTATTTATTCAGGAAGAAGTTGGAAGGCTTCAGAACTTCGTCTCAAGTCCTGGGATGATCTTCATAAACTGTGGTATGTTTTACTTAAGGAGAAGAACATGTTGATGACACAAAGACAAATGCTTCAAGCTCAAAACCTCAGATTCCCTAATCCAGAGCGCCTACCCAAGGTATTCAACACTTTTATGTGTTTCTGTAGTGAGTTAACTCTATGTTTTCATGTAACTTCCAGCCTTCATGAAATGAATATCTTTGAACAGCTCTAAGGTAATTCAAGTGTGAAATTACTGATGATGTTCATATCATATCTCACCTTTTTCCCTTGTAAATAGTGGGAACAACAGTGCTTACCAGATTTGTTTAACTGACCACTATTGATTGTACATAAGGTGAGGAAGTCGATGTGTCGATTAAAGCACGTGCTGACAGAGAGAGCAATTGAAGACCCTGATCCAAGAAGGTCCGCTGAAATGAAAAGAATGATAAATGCTATGTGAATTTGAATACGTTTCATGTTTACATTTCAAGTGTTCAGAGCTACTGGCTGATGAAGCTTGATAATACTACCTCAAAAGAAATTCAATCTCTTGATGATATTGTGTCACAAGAGTTCCAATCGAATATGGTGATGCTTTATGTACCCCAGGGACCACGTTGACAATAAAAGGCACTATTTGGTGTTTGATGATAATAATTAATTCTTCTTGTTGTAAAAAAAGCAATGGCTCAACGAGCGCTATTATACCCAGCCTTTGTAAAGTTGGGTCTGCCTGGTATTCAATAATTAGCATGCATAATTATAAGTAAGAATTTACCATTTAGGGACGCGAACCCGAACATGGTAAAAAAGCTAATATAGTCTAGTTCATAGATTATCAATTACCAACAGCAGGGGAGGTGATACAACAAAACTTTGACAAGGTAATGGAGGTTTCAAGATTATGATTGGACGAACTTCTCCAAAGCAGAAGTGTTCAGAGCTGGAAACTCCTTTGCTGTGGCAAGCACAGCCAGTCCAAGCTTCACTGCATCTTCATGGCTTTGAGCCTGTAAGCATGCAGTTACGTAATGAGAACCAGTTTCTGACCCGTCTATAAGTGGTGATTACCTTAGATATCCATTTTCTTACCTCGATGTTAAGTGGCAATACTGGGTCGTGGAGTGATAGTCTCAGAAGGAACCAGCCACCAAAGCCTGAAACCCGAACCTAAAATGGGAAGGCGAAACATTAATGTAACCTTTGTTAAGGATGCTTCATAGTTTGCAATCATGTATATTCCTCTTCTTTGAGCTTACCCCTTCGTAGTTAACAGGGGCTTTACGGAGCTTTCGATCTGCCTCTATCGAATTTTCCAGGAGCTGAAGCACAGCCTCTCCATATTCATGGAAGGATCTGAAAACGGCACACTAGAATTTCATATTTGAAATGTTGAATACATTTTAATTCAGACATTTGCTATAGGTCTCATACCTTCCTTTAAGATCTGTATGATTTTGGTCAATCTTTAATCTTAGCTCAACAGCAACTGCAGGTTCCTCTAGACCCTCAATTAAATCTGTTATCACTTTACTGCCCCCTGGCCTCCCTGATGCTTTGGCCGATGCGAGTTTGTTTAAGAGCTTTACCTGGAAATATCGATAGATATGACTTAATGGAACCATTAAGGTAGTCCATTTTTTTTACCTCAGATCATGACTCGCATACCATGAGATATGCACCATCATCAAGCCAATTATTTTCTTTGAGTGCTCCATGACCACTGGTTTCAATAGCAAGATGTGATTCCTCACCAATCGAGTTCTGCACCAAGAAAATGATATATTATCTGTCCAGCTATAACTAAATACGCCTAAGAAAGTACACAAAAAGTGGGAATAAGATCATATAATATAACCATGTGTAGCAGATCTGTTTCAACTTGTAAGTTGTAACCAATGAACACTATGTATGCAAACACAACTAATAGATATTTGTGTGACTTACTAATCGGTTCAAGCAAAAGGTTGTAGAGTTATATGTTTCTACTTGCAATTAAAAGACGATGGAAGCGTAATTATACCAGACGGATGGCTTCATCAATGACATTTTTGTAGCCTCTTTTAAACCTATGATGCTTTCCTCCTGCAATACCCTAATTAAATAAAACAAACAAAAAGATGCAACAAGTTTTCTAAAAAACAAACATGTCCTGGCATACCAAGTTTCTTTTCGATAAATGCTGTCAGCCCATCAGAAGTCACACTGTCAGTCACAATTGTTGTTCCTGGATGCTGTGATTGAAAATGAACAAATAAGTTCATATCAACTGTACTAGAACCCATGAAATTTGAAAACTCACTTCCTCGAGCACAACGGCAGACATCAAAGCTATCAGGCGATTTCTGTTGATCTCAGAACCAGATGAATCCACAGCAGCTGATCTGCCAGCGGATGAAACACTTTTACTATGAAATTAATAGCACATAAATGCATGATTGTCTCTCTATGACAAAATAAAATGAGTACCTGTCTACATCAGTGTCAAAAATAATTCCGAGATCAGCTTTATTATTGAGTACCGCCTGTGTTATAGCTTTCATTGCATCCTTATCCTCCGGGTTTGGAATGTGATTAGGGAAGTAGCCTGGTGCAAAAATGTGAAGGTTATTCCAAAATAGAGAACCGGAGATTTTCAAATTGCAAGCAAGATTACCATTTGGCTCCAAAAACTGACTTCCGGTAGTTATTGCCCCCAGAGGCTCAAGAACTTTTGCCTGATAAGAGATAACGGTGTTAAACATAGCACTTGCGCATGATCTTGAGACTCCATAAGTACTTTCAAGTTACAGGTAGAATATAACTATCATAAAATGATCTCCTACTGACTTTACGAGCCATTACCCAGATGTAGTATTGAAATCTGAATCTGAGCTAAAAGGCACTTCAATTAACTTACAGTGAAAAAACCACCAGCGCCGTTTCCAGCGTCAACAACTATGTGGAAGCCCTCCAAAGGCTTTTCTGCACATTGATAATTGCAAACCAAGATAGTGTGAGAAATCTAGCACAAAACCTTAATCATGAATATGTGAGCATGTTGAGTAATTAACATTTTCTTCTTGGAAAAGAAAGGTGAGAGAACCCATCCAAACACCATATGAAATGATGACAGAGATATGCATTTTGATGGACTCGCTGAGGGAGATGATTTTATACTAAAATGATTCCATACAAAAGTTCCTACCTAGATTTCCTGAAGCCTTGCGAACTGCATTAACTAGATCAGAGGTATAAATTGTCATGTAATCAACTCTCTTTGCTGATGAACTGGCCTTTCTCTCCGAGCCATTACTGGCGAAAGTGTTGTATACCTCTGCAGCTTTATGCAATATATCTTTAATATCTGCCTTTGCCAGCCCTCCAGCACTTGTAAAGAATTTGAACCCATTCCTATTGTATGGGAGATGACTTGCTGTCGGATGAAAAAGTTCTAGGAAGTCAGACTGGGGATTAAAATTCAAATGAGTACTCAATTCATATTCTAGCAATGTTTCCAGATTGTTTTATATCTAAGGTAGACGGAAATATAAAATATTAAACAGATATTCTCTGCATCGAGAAAATGATATAATAAAAACCGTTAAATGAATATTTTCCTCTCCTATCAAACCTAATTAAAATGACATCATGATTAGCCTAAACTACACTGCTCTAGAAAGGTAAGCACTACAAACACTTACATTATGCATCCACAATCTCGCTACACCATATTAAGTACAAGGCGAAATGTATCTATGTTACCTGTTATCATAATGGCTCCATCAACTGGGCATAAAAATTCTTTATTCTGAGAGAGTGTGCTATTGAACATTGCTGGTGTAGACGCTAGGCTACAAAAGAAAGCAAAAATCAAATAATGTTCTTTGAAACTGCATAAGAAATGTATTTCCTTAAATCTGAAAATGTATCACTCGTAATAAGTACCAAAGTACCAAATTACCCTGGATGGACTCCAAAACATACTTGAACAGGCCAACACAGAGGCCAAATCAATGTTTTTTGTAATTGCTTACGAAAAGAAGAGAGACATGTCAACGTCAATTGAATTTAGAAACTGGTTTTGGTCAAATGACCTTCATTATTCAAGGACGGTCTCTATTTGGTAGGAGTTAGGACTGTCCTTGTTAATGTTAACGTCAAGATCAGTATATGCCATTATGCCTAGCTACTAAATGTACGCAGGGTAGATGGTAGACATTGCAGAAACCACACTCTAATTTTGATTAAAGTAAAGTGATTAAGACAAAAAGCAATCCCACGATGTATCACTCTTACCATGCACTCTTAAAGTGACTTATTCAATTATGAGAATAAGAATTTTAACGAAAGTATTACAGCTGTCACTTACCCGTACAGAACCACATCCAGTCCTGCACCAGCAATTCCACGTGATGCAGCACTCTGATCATTCAGAAGAATGATTTCCAATTAATAACATTTGTATGATAAACATCAAATTAAGCCAACAGTGATCAAATCCATGCTATTAGTAAAATTCAAAAGAGTTCCATTTCCTATACCAGTGGGACTACTGACTTAGGATTACATAGTTAAACAAAGCATTTTTGGCCTTTCTCGACTAGAAACCCATCTAACAGTCATAGGGGAGTACTTCTCAAGAACTATGGGAGACGTAAAAGAGCACAGTAGGGCACAAAGCCATTAACATTGTCAAAACTCAAAAGTACCTCTAATGATTTTGCGGATATTCGAGAATCATGACCAATAGAAATACTCAAACGTTGAGAACCATCAGCTTTCTTTTTTTCCAGTAACCATGAAGCAAAGGCAGCAGCTATTGCTTCTGCAACTGGTTCAGTAAGGTTAACAGTTTCTCCTTCAACCCCTTCAATAGCCACACCGCGTATATCACTGCACATAAGCCAATAATCATAGCTCATTACTAACATACATGTGAGCTTCAATAGGAACATTAACATGGCAACTTGGCAAAAGGATGACAGGCATAATGGCAATAGATGAGACAGAGTTTAACATAACCCAAAAGTTGAACTGTTTTGACACCTGCCATTTTGAAGCTTTGTGAAGTCTATTGCTGCTAATGATGACCCAGTGGCTGCAGATGTTGCTGTCAAAAAATTTTGATAAGTGACTGAAAGATATTTACTTTTGTGGGAATACCAATGAAAAAACAGAGTTTCATTACAAAAAGCTGTCACACACAACTCCATCAGCTGAACGGTCGGAATATATAATTTAATCTAACAAGGCAACACCATGGTATTAAGTTTCCAAACTCTAAAGAAGGAATGTGATCACCAGTACTTTTCAATAAAAAATAGTGAACCCGACAACAGCATGATCATGACAGTTAATGAACATGTCAACTTATTTCTTGGTTTCTACGTTTGATTTCAACCTGAATAAGTGAGAGTCTAGAACGGACCATTACAAGGGAAATTTCCTCGCTTAATAAAAACATTCAGGTTTTTAGCGAAGTTTAAAGACTGCACGGAAGAAACGCTGTTCCATGCCAACTGCCCTCCTTGAGAAAGAAATAGGTTTTGATTAAAGGAGGCACAACTGCCCCTTCGCAGTTGGGTACTGAACTTCCTACTCCGGTCGCTGCACTGTGACACAACTACATTTAGAATAATCGTCCCTGATGTCGCTGCATACAAATTAGCAATTTTATTAGATTCCAAAATTACCCTTCGCCTTCATCCTTTCACCTCCTAAAATTACCCTAGAAGCTAATAGCCTAATATATCTTCCACATCAACACTCTTAAATAATTATCCGCATCACTTCACATCTACCAAGCAAAAATACATCCAACTACTGTAGTCTGCGATTCACCATTATCGAGATTCTCAGCCGGGCGATTGGCAATGCACCTCCATCCAACTACTTCTCTCAAACACAAACAAACATTTATAATCCCACATACAGTATCAATAGTTCCCCATTCTTCTTCTCTTTCTCGAATCTCACCGGCTACTATACATATTACATACTCCAAGATACGTTCCACATACTTAACAACCACAAATATCTCAACTCTCAATCAGTGAATCATTAGTCAACACTGGATATCATTTCTACCAATCACCATACCATCTCAAACCTGCTTGTACTAAGAATCTCAATTGATCAATTCACACAAATAATTCACAAAAACCAATAACGAGTAAAACGACGCCAAAATACATCTTAACAACATATCTCAATCTAACAAATAGAAGAAACAGTAGAAACGAAGAGTACCTGCCATTCGGATGATCCGGAAATCGAACAGCAACTCCAAATCAGATTTTGGAATCGAGGCGGAGAAAGCAAGGAACTTACGAGAAGAGTTGGTGACGATGAGAGCTTCACATCTGCGTGCCCTAAGCGTCAAACTGATACAACTATCGAAATATTACATTCACATCCTACTTATTATTAGAGTTTACGATAAACCCCTTACGCTACAACCCCTACTTATGTAAGTACTAGTTGCACTTTCGTCGTTTCGATGGAAATTTTTTTTGTGTCTTTATTCGATTTAATTAAGCTTTATAATATTTATCACTCCATTTATAATTTATAATTTTCAAATTTTAAATTCTAATTTTATAATTTTTTTAAATACGGTCAAATACAAAAATACAGCTAAATATGATCAGTTGGTCAAATACAGTCAAATACAGATGAATAGTGATGGATGACATGTAGTGTAAATAAGGAGGGTGTAGATGAGTAATTTTTCAAAGTCTTATTTGAGGTCTTTAGTGAGGAAAATAAGAGAATTGGTGAGGGAAAGTGGATGGTTGGTAAATGTGTGGTGGTGGATTTATAATCTTTTATATATATATAGATATATGCCAAAATGAGAGGGAGACTTGCATGTTATACTCTGTTACTTGTGTAAGTTTATTCCAAAGAATTTTTTTAATAAGATTTTTAATAATTTATATGTGTATTATGCAAGATGATTTATTCCTTTTTCCCAGCTAGAATTCTTCTCGCTGACTTTTTTTGTGTTAAGGTTTTAACGAGTCATTATTTATCTATACAGCTCATTCAAGGATGTCTTAAATATCTATACTAATATCGAAAGACCCTTTACGTTTGTCTATGGAACAATGAGTCACATTCCTTCCGGAGAATAATAGTCAGGAAGAACGATATGGATACCACTGCCTGGAAGATATCACAGGTTTAGCATCAAAAGGTTAACTTTTCTGTTTGCTTAAAGTGTAACTTATACCCTCTTTGATCTAATGATGCGGCATAAACTAACGAAAATATGAGGCAAGGAGTTCGATGCATACGCAACAATGGTTGTGAATGCTGGTGGCTCATTTTGCGACTCCGTTACAAAAATGGCAGATGGTGATGCTAAACCTGTGATATCTCCAAGCAGTGGTAGTGTCCATATCGATCTTCCTGATTATTATTCTCCGGAAGGAATGGGACTCATTGCTCCAATGTGGATCCAAAGAGCACATGCTTGCATTAGTTTCAATTTGATATGCTCTTAATTCTTTTTAAAATTATTTTTTAATATTTGAAATGAAATGCGTGTTATGTACGCCGAGCTGATGTTCTGTCTGCTTGGTGTGAGATTCGTCCGTTAGCAAAAGACCCTTCCGCCAAGAACATCGAAAGCATATCCGGGGATCATGTGGTGTTTCAAGATTATCCAGGTTTGGTAACAATAACAGGTAGAAAGTGGACAACCTACAGGAGGTTAAAAAAAAATCATTACACGAAACTTAAAAACCCAGTGAATACAGTTACTGTTCTCTATTAATATGCTTTGCCACTTTCAGTATGGCAGAAGATGCAGTTGATGGAGCAGTAAAATATGGAAGTTTAACTCCAAGCAATGAGTGCATCACCAACAAGCTGCGACTCATCGGAGGGGATGGATGGGATCATGCTTATTTCACTGTTCTTGCACAAGAATATGTGAGGATGAAGAGGACATACAATGGCAAAGTTGTTCCTGGAGTTATGGACACTACATCAGCAAAACACTTATCTAGATCATATGGTACTCTAGCTGAACGGGTAGCTGCAATAGCTCAGGTATGCATCCACAATCATACTTTCCCTCGCAGACCAGTATCTCCCTCTCGTTCTTCATAACATCTGACTTGAAGTCATTGTGTTATATTTTCTGGATGCTCAGAATGAAAATTTTGGCAAGAGGCTGGCTCATGGGTACCCTTTTCTAGAAGCTGAGGTTGCTTAGAAATGAGTACTGCGAATCTGCTATTGATTTCATTGCTAGGAGGTCTAGGCTTGCTTTTCTCGACGCAGACGCAGCAAATCGAGCCCCTTCCTCGCGTTATTGATATTCTGGCTGCTGAACACAAATGGGACAAATCTAGAAGAAAATAATTGACTGGATCTTCCGGAACTCTATGCCGTCTTCCATGGCGTTTATCCCCTACCCATTGATTTCTTGTCTCGTTCCAGGCAGTTTCACCTAAACATGATAAAAGAGAACAAATTGTGAAAATGTTGAGGTCTTGAGATAAGATATTGTATGAGTTACAAGGTTTGGAAAATCTACCTTGATTCACAAAGACCTCCACAATTGTATCTCTGGTTGTGCAACATTCGACTTCAGTAGTTGGCGCACGGAGTTGTAAACCATGGTTCTCAGTTGAACAAGAGTTCCTAATTTGACTAACCTCTGTCATATTCGGAACTCAAAGAGAAAATGGTTTCGCCTGTAGAAAAGGAAAAGAAGTTTGTGTCTTTGAGTACAATTCCAAAATAGCATTTAGCTAATTTTCAAAACTTTTGCATTCATTCAATCTCTAATTGTCTTACATAAACTCATCCATGTCTATCAAACGAATCATGGTACAAATCTTAAAAGGTAATGGAATGAAGCATGTAATTTCATGTTAGAGATTTTACATCCCCTAAGGATCGATAACAAACATGAC